>CAODLS010344272.1:0-14330 GCA_948243855.1 Flueggea neowawraea
TGCAGGGCGTCCCGGGGCTATCGATGCATTAAGAAGAGATTGGTTAATTGAGTGCGTCACCGTTAGCTATAATTATGTCTATTCGAACGCTTGATATTTATCTTTCGTGTCTGTAATCAACTGAAATGACTGAACTGAGAAATACATTGGCAAGGTTTTTAATATTATTGAATTTATGTTATTTTCATTGCTGTAATTTATTATTTTTCTGCATTGTGAATTTTTATCCTTGTTGCTTTTCAACCTTGGCTTCACTCATATCTCTGCAACTTTAATTTATCTTTGTTTTTGAAAAATAAATAAGCTTTACCAATCTCAGTGGATTCGACTATGCTCACTATTATATACAGAATTATTATTTTTGAGTAGATAAATTAATTTGTTGGATTTGACACCCATTAGTATTGTTGTTGACAAAAGCTGCTATAGCTTTTTTTAACCAACCACAATTTTAGATGTTTAGTTAAGTCTAACAACAGGTTTTCATTTATCAAAATAGTTCTAAGTGGAAAATCAACTTTTGAACAAAGGAAGTATTTCAACCAATAACAAATTTCTACTCCTAGCAATTTTTAAAAGGCAAAAGCCTATAGCACGTCTTATTCCTCATGAAAAGTCTGTCTCATCCGAAAATGTTCTAAAAACACCCGGCCAACATGATAAAATTATGAAAAAACTGATTTTTACTTGTAATGCTTACTTTATTTCAAGGGGAATTACATTAGCATCTTTGAAATAAATCATAATCTCTAAGTACATCACTCATGAGTTTTGAAAAGATTTCTATTATGTCCTTGGCTATTAAAACCATTAGCCCTGACTAATGGGACACGTCAACTTTGATGATGTGGGATGTGGGACACATACCTACGTGATTGTAATGACTATTATGCCCTTACTCCTTCTTCTTCTTCTTCACTGATTTCTTCTCTCTCTCATCCCTCTCTCTCTCAAGCCTCTGTTCGTGGAACAAACTGTGACCCATTTTCAATCAACTCCAATCAAAACCATTTGAAACTTGTCAGTCTCCACCCATCTTAGTCTCCACCGCAACTCCAATCATCTAGAATCCATAAATCCAAGACAAATTGAAACCCAAAATCTAAAAAATCTAAAGCAAATTGAAGATAATTGACATCAAAACCACAAATTTGAGATAAATTGATACCCAAAATCTACAAACCCAAACCAAATTGAAACCTAAAATCTACAAATGCATCTCCTCTCTCTTCGTCTCTTGTTCTCTCTCTCTCCCTCTTTTCTCTCCAATCGATCTTCTCTCCCTTCGGTCTCATTCTCTCGTTTCTCTCACTATTGTAATTTTCTTTTGTTTATTGATTTCCTAAGATATTTTCTTTTGCAAGAGGAATGATTGAAGTAGGCTTTGTGGCTTAGGATTTTAGTGATGGTGGTGATGGGTTTTTTATTTTGGTGATAGGAAGAGAGATTGATTTCAGTGAAGCTTTGGCTTTCTGCATTTCAAGCTCTGGGTTTTAAGAGTTTGTTGCTTTGAATTTTGGGTCTTGTTTGTTTTTGGGTTGAGGAGTAAGAGGAGTTTGTTTGATGTTTGTGAACAAGAAAAAACATATATAAAATCAAATGATTTTGAGCTTCTTAATTGAAATGAGGGGTCTTCTAGTATAAATTTGCCTCAAATAAGAGTTGTTTTTCAATAGAAATGATATTTTGGAAATAATTTGTTAGGGAAATGGAGAAAGATGTAGAGAGAGATCAAAAGAGAAAGATACAAAGAGAAACCAAAAGAGACGGGGGGAGAAGGGATGAGAAAGGAGATGAGGGCAGAGAGAGTGAGAGAGAACGAAGAAAGAGGAGAAATGAGAAAAAAAACAAAAAAAAAAAAGAATAAGAGGGTGTATTGGTACTTTTGCATTTTTCGTTAAAAAAATTTGACACCATTAATAACCAAGGAAACAATAGGAATCTTTTAAAAATTCAATGGCATCATCTAAAATTATGATTTATCTAAGGAACACTAATGTAAATCCCACTTATTTTAATTACGATCTTTGTTCGATTCCTGCAATTGGTATTCCAATAAATGAAATTATAATGCTAATTACACATGCTATCATTTTTTTTGCCACGGTTTTTAAAAATAACATAACATGTTTCAACTCTACAAAAATGTGAATTTTTATGTTTGCTTTTTAAAAATGTCACATATTTGAAACTAGATTTAAAATTGCCACATTAATTTTATATAAATTTGAATTTTTTGTTTTATTTTTTAATTATTTCTCTCTCTTCAATTGTCTCTCTCTAGTGTCTCTCCCTCTCTCTCTCTCTCTCACCCAAACCCTAGCCACCCCATAGCCTTTCCTCTGTCATTTATCTCATCTTCCCTTCCCTCTATCTCTCCTTTTCTCGTCGGTCTTTCACCTTGCGCCATTCCACCTCTTCGAAACCATATTTGGTTTCCTCCGCTTTCCCTCTACTGTCTCTCTCCTCTTCCCTCCCCTCTCTCTCTCTTTTTTTTTTTTCTGTCGGCCATCTCGCACCCGCATCTGCATCGTCATTCATTTATCTCTCAAACTTTCAATCTCGCTTTCCTCATCTTCGTTCATCTCTCATCGTCACCACTCCTCTCTTTTTGTTGCTCTCCTTTTATTCGTTCGTCGCTAGTTGATCATCGTCTATCGAGGCGGCAATGCGAACAAAGATGCGAAAAGACTAGCAGTAGTGGCGCGGTTGTAAAGGATGTAAACAGACAGTGGTGACGCCGGGGGTGTATGGGCGACGACAGAAAGTTTCTATTGGAGCTAGGGTTTCGTGTCCCTAGAATTCATATCATGTCCCTAAACTTGTAATGTCCCTTAGAATTCATATAATGTCCCTTAGAATTCATGGAAACCCTAGAATTCATTTAGTGTAAAATTATTTTAAGTCCCTGAACATGCTATCTTTTCATATAGTGTCCCTGAACTTATTGTTTTTTAATGTTGTTGAACTCGTTGTTTTAAAATTCAATTTAACATTTTTTTTAAAACATTGTTTTTTGTTTACAAATGGTTCACAATAATATACAATATATGTTAGTGTGCATTTCATGCATATTTTCATTAGCATTTTAATGTGGTTTTGCATGCATTATGTTTGTATTTATGTGTTTTTATGTTAGTTTATGTCTAAATTGGTTCAGGGACTGATTTGGTACAAAAGGAGTGGAATTGGAGCTGTTTTTTTTTTTTATAAAACTAGGTTTGGAGTGCTTATAGCAAAGCCTTGACGTAATGGGTGCTTTCGTGAAACACGACTCTATTACTGAAACGCGCATTCATCTGCAAAAAAAAATCCTATTTTGGCAGCAGAACTGATGGGAAACATTGCTTAAACTAATGGAGACCGAGATTTGATAGGACTAGGTCATTTAGAAGGGTATTTTTGGAATAAGCAAACAATTTTTAATTAGGTTATAAGCTAGGTATTACATATAAATACCTAGATATCAGATTTATTTACTCTGTTCTTCAACTTTTTTGCAATTTTGGACAGCAATTACAACAGACTTTTATTCTTGTGTTCATCTTAACATTATATGCAACTAAATTCGTTTCTAGTCAAGGTACAATTGAAGTCGATCTTTGATAAATTAGGAGGTTCTGTTCTTTTTAGTTCTTTACTATTTATGCATTTATTCTATTTCTAAACTTGAATGCTTTATTATTTTGTTAATTGACTTGATAATGACCACATTGAATTAGTTAATAGAATAATAATAACCAGTTAGATTCGTAGATCTGTGATTGTGTGTCTAGCACTAGTGGTAAGTTAATGATGTTGTTGTGATAACGGGATTCGACTGCCATTAGCATAATAGAATAATCTTGCTTGAATAAACTGCTCGATCCGAGTTTGTTGGCTTAGGTAAGGTCTTTATAGTTGTTAATGATACCGGTAAATTGAACTCTGCAGGGCATCCCGGAACTACCGAAACAGTAAGTAAAGATTGGTTACTGAGTGCATCACCTGTAACTATAACCTGCCTGTATGAACAGTACTGATTTATATTTCGTTACCTGTGATTGATTTACAAAGTGAGACGGAGATGTACCTTGGCTAGGCTTTCGTGATATTGATTTCTTTTTTTATAATTTGGCATTCCTGTTTTAATTCAATTGCTTTGTTTCCTTTCTTTTCATCAAAAATCTCATCTTTAATTTTATTGTTACTTTCTGCAATTAGATAGAACTTTACTAGTCTCTATGGATTCGACCCTATTTGCCACCATCTTCAATTATTATTTATTGTGGGCTTAGAGTAGGAAATTAATTTGTTGGTTTCGACACCCATTAAATTTTGGCACCGTTGCTGGGGAATGATGTCTAAAATTTTATCTAATTGCTTCACTTTTTATTTTTCTTTTTCATTTGTATGTGTTCTTCCTCTGCAGGTGAACTCAAATTCGATCCTGAAATTGAAAGAAAACAAGGAGACTACGAAAAAAGCTAAATTGTATAAGGCACACGCTTCTTCCTCACCGCCGCCTCTTCTTGACACACCTATAGAAACTTTTGATTCTTCAATTGAAATTGATTCTGATGTCAATATGGCTGGTAACGAAGCTAAACAGACATTGAGAGAGCTCACTGCTCCACATGTTGTCCAATAACTGCTCTATGTTCAGTATCATCCACTGAGTGTTCCATTTGAATTGAAATTAGGACTAATTTAGCTTTTACGCAAGTTCCATAGTGTTGAGAATGAAGACCCAAATAAATATCTCAAAGAGTTTCACATCATTTGTTCCAGCTTCAGGCCGCAAGGAATTATAGAAGATCATATCAAATTGTGTGCCTTCCCATTCTCATTGACTGACAGAACAAAAGATTGGTCGTTTTATCTACCTCCTAGCTCAGTTGATACTTATGTTGATATGGTTCAGTTATTTTTGGAGAGATTTTTTCCTGCATTTAGAGCTGCTACCTTGAGAAGGGAAATTTGCAGCATTAAACAAAATGATTCAGAAACTTTGTATGAATTTTGGGAACGATTTAAAAGGCTATGTGTTAGCTGCCCACAACATGGAATTTCTGAGTAGCTATTAATTCAATATTTATGATGGATTGCTTCCATTAGAGAGGAGAATGATGGATGCAGCAAATGGAGGTGTCATTATCAGCAAAACACCAAAGGAAGCTCGAGATTTAATCTTTGTTATGGCCTCAAATTCTCAGCAATTCAGTACCAATACCAAATTTGCACCGAGAAATGTTGATGATGTATCCACCAAAAGCTCTGAATTTGAAGAACTCACCTCCTTGATGCACCAAACCATCTCTACAGTGAACCAACTCGCCAATAATCATGCATCAAAATTGCAAAAAGCCCAAGTATATGCAATATGTGGTGGACAAAGGCACTTTACTGATTCATATCCTACATTGCAAGATGAAGATAGTTGGGCTCAACTGAATGCTGCGAACAATTTTGGTGGGCAACATCAGCGAAGGTATGATCCTTATTCAAATGCATACAATCCAGGGTGGAGAGACCATCCTAATTTGAGGTATAAGAATGGATCACAAAACAACAATTTACAACAAAGTTAGCAATGCCATAATGCTCAATACAATAATAATGGATCATCTTTGGTAACAACAACTCAAGAAATAAAACAAGAAAATCAGTTGTTTCGGCAAAAAACTGAGGATAGTATTCAAGACTTGCGAAACCAATTCAATCAACTTGCTATCTCAGAGAATAAATTGGAAAATCAGGGCAAATTGCCATCCAACAAACTGTAAATCCGAGACAAGATGTCAATGTAATTATTCTTTGAAGTGGGAAGAAAATACCTGGTGTTGCTAAAAAATGTGCATCACGTCTAGGCCTTGACGTGAAAGCTTATTCGTACATAGAGGTTGAAAAGCAAAAAAAAAAAGATTTTCAACAACAACCAGTTACTGCCAACCTAGAAAAACCACCCTTCCCTCGCCGTTTGGTCAAGAAAAAGAAGGGGGGAGATGACAAAGAGATCCTAAAAATGTTTGAGAAGCTGGAAATCAACATCATATTGGTGACAACAATCAAGCAAGTTTCCAGGTATGCTAAATTCCTCAAAGAATTATGTACTAACAAGCCAAAACTATAGGGGAACGAAAGAATTCCTATAGGAGAAACAGTTTTAGCTCTTCTATAGAAGAAATTACCTATTAAAGAAAAGCACCCAAGTATGTTTTCTATACCTTGTAAAATAGGGAATGTTAGTTTTGCACAAGTTATGTGTGACTTAGGTGCATCAATAAATGTTATGTCTTTATCTATTTATTCCTCTTTGAATGTTAGTCCTTTAAAGCATAACAATATGGTGTTAACCCTTGCTGACATATCTAGTGTTTTTCCTTATGATCTTCTTGAGGATGTCTTAGTTCAAGTAGAAGATTTGGTGTTTCCTGCTGATTTTATGTTCTTGATATGGAGAGAGATAGTGCACCAAATTCTGATTTATTGATATTAGGTAGATCATTCTTGAAAACAGCTAAAACAAAAATTGATGTTCATGATGATACACTTTCAATGGAGTTTGATGGTGTTGTTGTCAAGTTTAACATAAATGACACCATCAAGCGTCTTATAGATTACTCATGCCTTTATGCAATTGATTCTACTAAGCTACTAACGAAGAAAAAGTAGAGTTGTTTTTTGGTGATCCATTGCAGGATGTTGGTGCAATCATAGGAAAAAGGAATAAGGAAATGAAAACAAAGGCTCCAAAGGTAAATGTTTATGCATCTAATACAATTGATCATGAGCCCAAATCTGTTAAGTTCCTGAAAGAATTTTGCACCAAGAAAAGGAAAGCAAAAAAAAGGCGTATGGTGGATGTTCCAAAGAATGATTCTGCTACAATTCATAAGCAGTTACCACCAAAGAGAAAAGATCCATGCGTAAAGATTAATGTGTTGAATGAAAAGATTACATATGAGGTCAACAAAGGCGTGGTGCAAATAAATATTGAGAAAGGATGAAGATTCATGTTTGTTCAACTAATAAGACATTAAAAAAGCGTTTCTTGTGAGGCAACCCAAACAAATTTTTGTTTGATGCATTTTTAATTTACTTTTGTTACTTTTTCAGCTTTGATTTTTTCCTTGTTTTTGGCCTAATCTTCTCTTTGTCAAGGTCTTGTTGTTTTAATGGCTTTGTTTCAATGTTTGGAAGATTTTTATGGCATCTTCTTTTCTTTCAGGTTGATCCGACAACGTTCAAGTATGGGAAGGGGTATGCATTTTTCATTTTTCGAATTATGGCAACATTTTGGGAAAAACGATGTAGTTTCAACATGCCTCAGAAGCTCTGTAACTAAAAGGAAGGACATTTGTCAATTGTCATGTGAAACAGCCACAAGGGGGTTATTTTAATATCACAGGCGACAAAAGTGGTTTCAATCCCTATTTTCTTTTCTTCCTTCCCCTCTGTTGCCACCACCATATCTCACACTAAAGTTCAAGTTCTCAATGCCAAGAATCAATCAAGCATCGTTGCTCCAGTACCATCTCCTTGATTTACGGAAGATTTTCTTTCCTCTCTACTATTTATCTTACTATTTCTTTCCTAAAATTGAGAACAATGTTAGATTTAAGTGTGGGGAGGTATTTGTTTAATTTTATTGTTTTCTTGCATTTATTTGTGACTATTTGTTTCTATTTTTATAGCATTTAAATGCTTTTTGTTGCATTTGTTTATGTGGTTGTTTCAGTATGTTACTGTGATGCCCTACCATGACCTATTGTGTTGCATATAGGATTAGGTTTGCATATGCATTGTTTTACATCGATTTTTGTGCATAAATCCATGTTTGTTATTGCGCTTTGATAATCTAATTTTTTTAGAAATTTTTGGTGACTTCAGTAATCTCTTTTAACACCAATTCCTGTAAAAACTTGAATTTTTATGTATCTTAGATTTAGAATTGAACAACCCCCGGTACTAGAACCGAAGAAATAGTTAAAATTTACATATAAACCTATGAGAAATTTGAGCCCTATTCATTGTTTTTGTTATGTGAATTTAGCTGGCCATAATAGAATACTGCTAGATTTTGACATAAGATGCTTTTCAACACTGCATTTATTTTGGCATTGAGACACTAAAATGACGAGAGGCATCGTTTGTTGAACCATTTGTTTTATCATTTTATTTGTTGTTCCCACCTTTTTCAACATAGTTCTTAGTATACCCTTTTTGAGCCTCGGCCTTCTACTTTGTTTGAACCCACTTTATCCGTTCCTATTTTCTTTGTTAAACAGCTCTGTTTGCACCTTAAGTTGAGAGTATTTATAGCTATACATGCCAATATTTATTTTGATTGTTGATGTTATGTATGATGGATATTCTCTCACATTTTGGATATGATTTGAGCTTATGTTGTAAAATTCACAAAGTTTCCCAAATTCGCATTTATGTTAATGTCGTTGCTAGTGTTTAAAAAAAAAGAAACAAAAAGGGAAATAAAATATGTGAAGGAATGATAAGGAAATGCAATGATGAAATCAAAAGTTTGTTATGGGCAGCCTTGTGAAACAATAGATTCGTTTTGGTTATATACATTTGTTTTGGTTAGATAAAGTAGATTCGTTTTGGTTATATACATGAATTTTATGTTGGACAATATTACAATGTGTAGTTATTGGGGTGGCATGTACTAGCTCATTTTTGTCTTCATTTCTCTTAACGTGTTCTTTGTTTACCCTTTTGTTTAAACCCCGTTACAAGCCCATTAAAGTCCTCTTTGATTGGTAGATTGATTCATGTACCTTATAGTAGTGTAGATTCGATCGATTATCAAACTTCGGAAAGAGCTATTATTGGTTGGCCTGAGTGTTAACACTTTAACCTAAGCACTTTTAAGTGAATGAGTGACATATCCGTGAGGGTGTGGTTTTACTATCCCCAAGAGGGCACTATCGATGTAGAGACTAATCCTTAGGATTGTCGGCTAGCCTGACGCTAGTTATGTTCTCTTTTAAATTTTTGGTACATATCGATTTGGGTTGTATTAGATGTGGGGGTAGAAAGAGTGATTTGAGGTCTGATCTTTAAGTGTTTTCAGATTATCAAATGCTTGAGGAGATGCATGGTTTAAGTGTGGAGAGATTTGTTAATGCGCATTTCATGCATATTTTCATTAGCATTTTAATGTGGTTTTGCATGCTTTATGTTTGGCAGCAAAACTGATGAGAAACATTGCCTAAACTGATGGAGACTGAGATTTAATAGGGTTAGGTCATTTAGAAGGGTATTTTTGGAACAAGGAAACAATTTTTAATTAGGTTATAAGCTAGATATTACATATAAATACCTAAATAACAGATTTATTTACTCTTTTCTTCAACTTTACTACGATTTTGGACAATAATTATAGTAGACTTTTATTCTTGTGTTCATCTTAATATTATGTGCAATTAAATTTCTTTCTAGTCAAGGTACAATTGAAGTCGATCTTTAATAAATTGTGAGGTTCTGTTCTTTTCAATTCTTTACTATTTATGCATTTATTCTATTTTTGAATTTGAATGCTTTATTATTCTGTTGATTGACTTGATGATGGCCATATTGAATTAGTTAATAGAATAATAACAACTAGTTAGATTTGTAAATAAGTGATTGCGTGTATAGTACTAATGGTAAGTTAATGTTATTGTTGTGTCCAAGTTTGTTGGCTTTAGTAGGGTCTTTTTAAATGCTATCAGTAAATTAAACTCTGCAGGCATCGGGGATTGTTTATTGGTTAGTGAAGTAGTTTACAGGGTATCCTGAAACAACAAGTAAAGATTGGTTATTAAGTGTATCATCTGGTCACCTATAACTATAACTTGTTTGTATGAACAATATTGATTTATCTTTCGTTACTTGTGATTGATTTACAAAGTGAGACGGAAATGTACCTTGGCTAGGCTTTCGTGATATTGATTGCTTCTTTTATAATTTTGCATTCATGTTTTAATTCAATTGCTCAGTTTGCTTTCTTTTCATCAAAAATCTCATCTTTAATTTTATTGTTACTTTCTACAATTAGATATAACTTTACTAGTCTCTGTAGATTCGACCACACTTGTCATTGTCTTCAATTATTATTTATTGTGGGCTTAGAGTAGGAAATTAATTTGCTGGTTTCGACACCCATTAATATAATGTACACCATTCTGTGAACTATTGTGAACGTCAAAATCGACTCTGCAAAAAATACTTTTTAAAGAAAAAATTCTTTTAAACTTTCTAAAAAAATAATTAAAAAAATTCTCTTAGACTTTTTAAAAAAATATGTACTGTGTAAATCATTATGAACCAAATTTGTGAATATTGTGAATTTGTTTTCAATTCAAAATGGTTCACAATAATTACTATAATGTATATCATTTTGTAAACCATTGTCAACATCAAAATCGACCATGGAAAAAAAATAATTTTTTAGGGTCAAATTCATTTAAAATTTCTAAAAAAAAATAAGGACAATTACAGATTTATACTAAAAAAGAATGTCACTTTTTAATAATAATATGTCATGTTTGCAAGTATTGAGAATGCCGAAAACCACGAGAAATTGACTTTTTTCATAAAAATTGACTTTTTAGTGAGAAATTGACTTTTTTCTAAAAATATTCTAAATCCATATTGTGTTTTGGGTTTACAACGATTCGCAATAGTTCACAATAGAGTACACAATCTATATTTTCAAAAAAAAGTGTAAATAATTTTTTTAATTATTTTTTTAGTAATTTTAAACGAATATTTTCTTCAAAAAATATTTTTTTCAAGGTTGATTTTGACATTCACAATTGTTCACAAAATAATGTATATTATATTGTATATTATTGTAAATCATTAATGTTCACAAAAAGAGTACACACAATACAATTCATATTTTTTTATTCTAAATAATTTTTTTAATTGTTGGCGTTCACAATGTTTCACAAAAATAGTGTACATTATATTGTACATTATTGTGAACCATTGTGATCTATTTTAAACTGTTCACAACAATTTCTCAAATGCAGCTAGGGTTTCAAAATAACAACAAATTCAACAATTTTAAAATAAATGAACAGAAGTTGATAAGGTTTCTAGGAAATCCTAACCGCCACAGGAACACCATTTGGCAATATAATTTTTAAAATAAAAAACACATTTTTTTTAGTTTTTTAAATAACGAATAGCAGCTAGGGTTTCATCTGGAAACCATAGCCGTCACTCTTGGCGGCTAGATCTGGTTGCTACCCCTAGGCGACCAAATCTGGCCGTTGATTATCCAAACATCCTTCCGGGACACATCCTCCTCATCGCTCTCTAGTCACAACGCGTTGACGACGAGCAATAAACTACATCGAGCGACGATGGTGACACGCGGTGAGGGCAAGAGATGGCGAAGAATGACAAGAAGAGAGATCGACAAAAAGACTGCGGTGAAAATCGAGGGAGACCACAAAGAGAAAAAGAAGAGAGAGACAGATCGATGGAGAGGAGCAGCGGAGGAGAGAGCGCGAAGAGAGATCGACGGAGAGGAGCAACAAAAGACAGAGAAAGGTTGTGGGGTAAGGAGCGACAGAGGAGAGATAGGTGTGGGGTAGCTAGGTTTGGGGTGGTAGCTAGGGTTCGGCGTGTGGGAGAGAGAGAGAATGAGAGAAAAACTAAAGAGAGAATTGAAGAGAAGAGAAAAAAATTAAAAAATAAAACAAAAAAGTTAAAATTTATATAAAAATTAATGTGACATTTTTAAACTCTAGTTTCAAATAAGTAACATTTTTAAAAAACAAACAAAAAAACTGATATTTTTATAGAATTGAAATATGGACTGTTATTTTTAAAAAAAGTATGGCAAAAAATTGAAGTCTATGTAATTAGCACAAAAAATTTAAAAACTTCATTTAGACTTTTTTTAAAAATATGAATTATGTGAACATTGTAAACCATTGTAAACTTTTAAAATAATATTGTGTAAACCAAAAAAACTGTCACACATGTAAACTATTGTGAACTAAAAAAAATACTAAATTTGTTGAAATTTTTTAATAAAAAAATTAAAAAATTATTGACTTTTTTCTGAAAATATGAATTGTATACTCTATTGTAACCTGTTGTGAACACAAAATACAATCTGAATTAAAAAATTAAAAAAAAATCAATCTCTCACAAAAAAATCAATTTTTCACAGAAAAGTCAATATATCTTTCGAAAATCCGGCATTTTCTCATGAGTTTTAAAAAAAATGACATTTTTAATATTTCATAAACATAAATGACATTTTCAATACTTGTAAACTTGACATATTATTTTTAAAAGTGGCATTTTCTTTTGTTATAAAGCCGTAGTTGTCCTGAAATTATATGTTTCTAACAAGTCGATTCCCGTCAATTTTAATTTATTTCAAACCCAATCCTCAACTTGAGCTAGCATTCAGTTTCAGAAAAAATTTGAGCTAGCAAGGTCGAGCCAATATAGTGAGCCATTGGCTTGCGCCCACGGGCCAGCCCACACTCACGCATCCTTACGAAAATTGTGACCAAATCCAACATTTCTTCTTTTCGCGCAACTGCAAAAAGCATTATTGCGAAGAATATAAACACTAACAATCATTAATCATTTCATTCAAATGATACACCCCACAAAACACAACTCATCTACCTCCTGGAATCACTTATTGATACCTACAAAGGCCTTTTAAACAATCTCTCTCTAGACAGAGTTGATCAGTTGTTATAATCTATGGAACAAAAAATAGCTAGTAGCCTCAGAGATGAATTTAATATACAAAGGTTTCCAGATGAATAGCATGCTCTACAATGACTTCAATCTAAATAAGGGAAAATGGATCCTCCCAATACAAACCTCCGTCAGTGGCGCCACCAAGACATTCTCCGCTGATCATAAGTGATTGATAAGGCACCCTCTTAATTTCCACAAAAGACGAATATTCCTTGCTCATCGGTTGTTTCCAGGGTTCCCCATCCATCTGCATATATGCATCTTTCCATTCTCCACCTCTTATTTCCAATCGAATTGCTGCAGCCTGTACATACCAGCTTTAATCATTTAAAAATCTAACCATACCGAGTTCAAGAAAGAGTGTTCAACAATTAAAAAAGAATTTCAGGGAAGTCAGGAAAGCTCCGGCTCATACAGATTTTATTCCTTAATTTTAAGGAAAATTTGAAGTCAGTGCATCCATCAAAGCGCCAATAGTAACATTAACAGACCATTGCCGACCAAAATGCACATGCACTAGAAGCTTAACTCGGATAACCATACTAACCACTGAAAAATCTTTTATACCCAGACAACAGGGTGAGAAGAAGAGTATCTAAGAAATGTCATAGGGAAATTGACCAAAGATTTTCCCCACAACCGTATATGAAGGTCACAAAAACATGTGAGGGTCAGAAACTGAACTTTACCTAAATGTTCAGAAATAGTTCATGGTTCAGGCACAAACTTTCAAGAATTAAATAACTACAAAATGACACGGTGGGATTAAATGTGATTAGAATGCTTCCTAACATCAAAGGGAAACAAAGTTATTCTGAGCCAATCTCCATCCCAATCCCAGTAAAAGCCTCAGCATAAGAGTTCAAAAATTACCAACACATTCCAATTTCAAACTTACACCTGCATTCTGCGTGTTCCTAGTGCATAATGACTATATTTCAGAGAGAAAATAATACCTGGGCTATGTGCTTAGCAGAGATGAGTTCAACCATGACAAAAGATGCATGCCATCCTTGCTTCAAGCCAAAAATTTCTAGTAGGCCATCATCAACATGGGCCTCGACAAAGCCTCTCTGGAAGTCAAAAAATCTAATTTAATGACCAAGCTAGTAGATCTTAACAAAGTATTTATATGATATTCAAATTAGTCATAGATTTAGAAAGATTTTATGACAACCAGTTTCATGGTAGAAACAGCAAAGAGTTGAATCAACAAAAAAAAAAAATAGGAAAAAGCTGAATGCTATAGCAAATATTGTAATTATGGTATTATTAATGATAAATCATACCTTTTCCAAATACTCTGGATTCGGTGTACCCCATGGATTTCTTCCACTTCCATAGTTGTGAAGATTTAAAGCCACTATTGCCCTCACACTAAACGAAAGAATATGGAGCCAATAAGTACCAACCGAAACAGGAACAACAAAATCAGAAAGATATAAAGTTCAAAAAAAAAATTTGATGTGATAAATAGAGCATAGTTTTGTTTCAAGAAGATTTAAGTTTAATACAATATTATTTGAGTTATGATTAACCTTAAAATGTATATACATTATGTGGTGATGAAATAACAAGAAAAATAAAACGGTGCTTAAAATCTTATC
>CAODLS010344353.1:0-10662 GCA_948243855.1 Flueggea neowawraea
AAACCATCTCTGTGGAAAGAGATGTTTTAGGTTATTAAATTATGGTTGTTGGTGGTTAGATTAGTATAAATCTAGCTCAGAATCAAGAGATTTGATGAGTTTTTAATGGAGTTAGGGTTAGCTTCGGGTTTGGTGGATTCTGGCCGAAATTGTTCTTTGTTTGGTGAATTTGTTGATAAATTAATGTTCTTGAGGTTGAGATCAACCAATGTGACTGTTTGGTTTCGATGTTAGTCGGTTGAATCAAGAGTTCAACATTTTTGAAAATAAATTTATGCTTTTTATTATTTTTGTAAATTTATTGAAAGTATTATCCAGATTTATAATTTTTGAAAATCTGAGGTATAGAATTGTAATTTTAAAAACTGGAAGTTTAGATTTGAAATTTTGGAAAACTGGGAGACAGATTTATAATTTTAAGAAATTAGGTTACTTTTGTAAATTCTAAGATTTCAGAGATTTATTTGGAAATTTTAATTTCTTGGAGGACCTGTTTGTAATTTTTTAGAACTTGAGGACTAGTTTATAGTTTTACAAGGTATAGGAACCTAAAATGTAATTTTACAAAAATTCAGAGACTAAATCGTAATTTTACATAGATTCTGATTTTTGGGCCGAGAGTGTTAAATATTCGACCGAAATGGGTTTATGTGCTTTGTTGAGCGTTTGAGTATGTATTTGCATTACACACATTTTTTGTACCGCCACAGTACTAGCATCATATCTTTGATTATGCTCTTGTAATTGTTTCAGCTTCGTATTCTAGTCAGCGAGGTTAGCCAGCCACCGGTGGAGCGTGACTGGGCTATTTAGTTTGGATATTTAGGTGAGTGGATGACAGATTCAGACACATAGGTTGTGCCTTCTAAATTTATATTATTTTTGATGTGTCTGTGCCTTTGCATGTAAATCGGAATGAATAAAGGATCGGTAAATCCTAAAATATGGATTACGTGAAAACCTTGGTTGAAAATCAGTTTGAAAATTTTTGTGAGCATGATTTCTAAAATAAATATTATGTTTTGATATTTGCTATAACCTTTGAAAATGTACTCTGTTTTGGGTTTTTGAAATATTTGGACCAAATATTTTATTTGAATTTCTGAATGTTTTTCTGAACAAATATTCTGTAGAGAGATATTTATATTTTCAGAAATAAATACTTATTTTGTATACATTTTGGTTTTACAATATTGTATAAGTTTTTGGTATAAAATTCTGACTCAGGACACCTATGCGACAGGGTGAACATAAACTTTGCTATACCAATGCTTGACAAATCCTAGTTACTAGGAATGTTGGTAGCCATGTGCCTCGACCCGACACATTATTTGATTTTGATCAGTGGCGGAGTCCATGTACGGTTTGATTTTGATCAGTGGCAGAATCCACGTATGGTTTGATTTTGATTAGTGGTGGAGTTCACGTACGATTTGATTTTGATCAATGGCAGGAGTCCACAATTGATTTTGATTCTGTTTTAGTCACTTGTCAGCCCTTTCGGGATATTATGGTTTTTAACAAATTTGGTGAGTTTGTGTTGTTGCTCATCTTCCCGTAGTGTATTAATATATTGTAGTCTAGCGGAGTATATCTCGCTGCAGTACGTGGACTGCAATGCTCGTGGATATACTTAGATCCGTTCTTTTTATTACAACCTTGAGGCCCTTAGGGTGAACGGAGTACTATTTTTGAGCTCCTAAGGCTGTCAGCTGTTAGCCCTCTTGAGTCGGGTTTTGTTTGGACTCTTAAGGTTGCTAATCTATTTTAATCTGATCTAGTCAGAGCAGTTTTCATATAATACGGGTGTATGATCAGTAATTATCATATCTTTTTTGTTTTGCATAACCTATGCTATATGACTCTGTATGTATACCTGTAGCATGCTTTATCCGTTCTTTGGTATTTGATCATTTCGCATGACTGCGTGTTGTTTGTCATTTGTGTGAATGTTTTTTAAATGAATTTTTGAACTATTATTTGTACGTATACGAGTGTATACTATTAGTAAATAGGTATATACACAGTCAATAAAATGTCTTTGTGAGACACTTATAAGGCATTCTGAAGTGTCATTCCTTGATGGGTTCTTACTCCCTTCTTTTTATTTTGTCCCTGTTTATTTCTATCTTTCAGGTAATTTTATTGACTGCGATCTTCGACAACCCTATATCTGGTGAGGTATTCTGAAGTTGTAGTCATGCCCTTTTGTTCGAGCCTAGTATTTGAATTTGTAGCTACTCCACACTGGAATGCTTGTGGATGTATGATTTTGTATATTTATTCGGCATTTTATACATTTTATAATTGTAAAATAGTAATTATTATTCTGTTATGAAAACTTATGTTTTTAAGAAATTTGAATTTCTATTTAATTATCCACATTAAATGGTTTTAAAATATTTTCAAACGATTTTAAATTCGTTAGTCATAGTTTTGAATATGTGTTTTGTTCTCTGATGCTTGTACAAGAGGGTCGAGCTCACATAAACTATTCGCCTCGTACACCGGTCATGATCTAGAAATGGATCATGACATATCACTTCAATGGATCGTCTAAAGCAGTTACATATCATATTGGCAGAACCATTTAGGGTGTGTTTAACTACAGAAAACATTTTTTGTTTTCTTTTCTTTTTCTTGGTGTTTCAGTTTTTTTTTTTCCTAAATGGAAAATTAGAAAACAGAATATCATGTTTAGTTATTGAGAAAATTTTTTGTTTTCTGTTTTCATTTTACAAAAAGTTTCAAGTAAGATACAATAAAAATTTCATTTATTTTAACCAATCTTCAATTAGATTTTTATTCACATAAAAAGCGAATTCAGACATTAGTTTTGTGGATTGGGACCATATAAAATTATTATAAAATTTTTACTTAATCTATGGCTGCTTCAGCCTTGCCTGTACATGCTCCACCCCTATTTGATGGGCATCATAAATTGAATAGTTGGTAATGGCATAGACTTGTGATTGAATTTTAGTGGTTTTGTGGTAAGAAAGTAACTATTTGAGAGAGAGACAGAGAGAGAGAGTATATCACAATCACAATGTGTGTTTTTTTTTTCTTTACAATGTGTCATATAGTTTTTAGAATCCATATCATTGTTAACTTAATTGTCTATTTGGTTAACTTAATAATCTCAACTAATTATTTGAGGACTTAGTTAAGGGACAGATGGCATCTTTTTTTTTTATTTGCTCAAGCAATCCTAAATGTATAAAGCCATTTGAATGTAAAGTGAAAAGGCTAAAATTACATTTGATTATGGGAAATATTATGTATTTTTTTTATTTTCATTGGCAAAAAGAAAATTAGATATTGTTCTTATTCATAAAAAAATTGCAAAGAAGGAGCTTATGGATTTGTTGGTGAAATAATGAAAGAATAAATTCAAATATAGTAATTGGAACAATTTTTTTTGAAAATAAAACAATATAATTGTGCTTCCAAGATCTACATAAATTTAAAGAATAAATAATTAGATTACTATTTTTCAACTTTTTTATAAAATAATTTAATAACTAACTAGAAGTTTGAGTAATTATTCTCTTTAAAAAATATTGCAGTAATTAATAAGTCCATTATATATTAAAGATATTACGAAAGAAAAAGAAGAATACGTCGATTTTATAAAACCTAACAAAGAAACAAATTATTTTAATTGGATAAAAAAAAATCCAGTTTGCAAAGCTCTCCACTTACACAACATCAATTAGCAAGTCTAAATTTTCAACATTTAAATATTTGGTTTCACTTAATTATCTCAACTTAATTGATAATCTTTATGGTTGATACTAATAGCAATTTAGTGGCATAATGAGTGGCGACACGACGCCGATGACAACAACAATAGCATCAACAACAATAATAATAGTACTAATAATCACCTTAAGATCCTTAACAAGGGGAGATTTGAGACTTGAAAGCACTTCTTTCGCATCGTATATAATCGTCTCCTTTCCTTTGTTGATGTCCTTCATTATCACAATACTGCTTCCAAGAATCAAAGACGAATAAATGCAGCACTAAGAATATCATAACAACTAATTTGTCTTAAAATTCTTTTTTTTTCATTTTGAGGTATACAAAATTTTCCTTGTAAAAGTTGTGGATTTACCAATAATTTTAACTTTGTCTTATTTTAAAAAATTAACAAAAATATGATTCACATTAGTTGTATTTTCGATGTCTTAAAATATATAAACACATTGCTTTTAATTTTACTAATTATTAGCAAAGTTACAATATTGTCTCTATTTAGTTGAGTTGTTGAGACTAATAATTTTTTTTTTACCTTTGAGTCTAATAAATATTAATTGCCAACTCTTCTTCGTGGAAAATTACATAGAGTATAGTTAAAAAAATATAAAATTAAATAATCTCAACTATTAAAATTATTATTTCTCAATTCTCATGCAAAGTGGTCAAGGCCTATAAAATCAGGACAAAAAGAGTATCATATACCATAAATACAAAACTTCTTGGTTGTTCTTAAAAATATCAATAAGCCAATAAAAATAATAAAATAATAGTGAAAAGCGAATTAGTTTGATAATAATGATTTGAGCATTTCTAAAACTCTTTATATGTCTCCACATTTTTTTGAACGAATTATTATGCAAGATCTTTCAAAGAAACTTATTTGAAAAGAAAAAAAATAATCAATTGTTTTTTAGTTTATTGATTCATATTTTAATGTGTCTCTAAAGTTTTACAAATCAACATTAAATATCTAAAATTTACGCAAGGAGTTTTCTAAAGCATAAGGATGCAATAAAAAAATGTAGATAAATTCAAAAGTATCTAGTTATTTTGCCTTTATTAAAAATACATAAAGAGGACTATGATAAATCTCTCACAAATTAAGTAAATTACCTGTTCCAATACCCTTGAACTTCAAAAAGAGTTTTCTTTGATAAGGAACAATAGATCTTTCCCTTAATATAATGTTTTCCTCTATGCCTGAAGAATGACTTAGACATATAGCACAATTCTGCTTCAAGGCCACTCTCATGGCAACTTATTCTAACATCACCGACCCAATCCATTGACATAGAAAGAATGTTAATTGAGAGCTTTGGCGAATTCATGATATAAGTTTCCCCATGATTTAATAACTTAAGATGCCTTTCACCTTTCACTTGAACATCGATTCCAATACCTACACCATTGGTTTTCCAAAAATCAAATAATAAAAACCCATAGGAAGAAAAAATAAACCAAGAAAGACAGCTAAAGTTATTAGTTAGTTCCCCTAATTGTATATAATTTCTAGTTTGCATGCCATTAGCGCAGGTTTACGCTATAAGATAATCTTTATTTTTATGGGTATAAATTTTAATTGATCTAAAATTTAGTCTTTATAATTAATTAATTATTTTTTTGAATATGTTTCAAAAGATGTATGGAAAAAAATACAGAATAGAAAAATTATTACAATGCGACAATATATATGTGAAAAATAAGAATGAGGTTAACATTGAATGAAATGGCAGTAGTGATTTATCCTCATTATTGCAATGTGCATTGCCAATTACATAAAAAAAAAAATCTCACTTCAAAGCACTCAATCGTATATGGGAAAATAGAAGAGAATTACATCCAAAATAATTTTTTGAAAACATAAACTGTAAGAATAAAATTTACCAGACTATCAAAAACCCTAAATATATTAATTTATAAAATGTAATCCACTTTTTGCAAAATAATTAAGATTAGCTGTTAAATTCTCATTCTCAATACTCTTATCATTTTTACTACGTGTTTATGTCGACAATGAATTCAAAACTTATTAGCTTAAAATATTCTTCAAGTTATATATACTATAAAATACACAAATTGCAGAAATAATTACAAATAAGTACTCATTTTTCTATTACAATGATCTCATCTTTCTTGTTAGTATATTATTTTGGTAAAGAAAAAACGCAATTTCTTGAAACTTTCTTTGCCCATGCTATGGTAAAAAAAGAGATCATATCATGTACACCAATCCTCTGCAGACCCAAAATTGGCCACAAACAAAATATCTGGTTACGTTATTGTTACTGATTTTCCGTCAATGCTGTATAGATCGAACCTTTGTAGACTACAAAATTGGCAGTAAATCTTCCGCCAATCTACAAAAATATGTGGTTAAACTATTTGCGTTAAAGAAATATTAATGAAAATTGTGCTACTTCTTTTAGTCCAAGCTCCAAATTATTGGCATAGGTCATATATACTGAGAGCATCAAACCAAGAAGAGCATAAACATTAACAAAATTAATAGCAAAAGTGGTAGTCCCCTAAATGTGGACATCAACAATCAAATAAATAATGTAAGACTAAATTCAATTTTCAAAACATAGCATGCCTAATGACTACTATGGCATAGCAAATTCGAAGGCCTGTGCCTCACAAAATATCAACTAAAAACTACAATTACTACAAAATCCAACATTGAATCAAATAGACATTAACATTTGCTTGAAAGATAAGGAACACTAAAATAAAACCAGGTGCTTTATGATATCTCTCGACTACAAATCATGATAATACAATCATTTAAGCGTACCTAGTTAAACTTCTTCAGCAAAATGGAATGCCCCATTTGCTTTATTTGTTTTATTAAATAGAATTTACTCTCAGTGCATCTAAGTGCACATCATATTTCAGTATTTGATCAGTAAGAAACCAAGTTAATGGTTTGACGGTGGTTGATGGATGTAAAAGGCCTGCCTAATATTTCGTTGTTTAACAGTTCAAAATCTCAAATCAGAAATCACTTAAAGATACAAGATCAGTACAAAAAGAACTTATATATTTCTCCAATTCATGAATTTTCTTTTAAAGTTCAATCCTTAATCAATCAGTTTTTTCTACCTATGAAAAGAACCAGTTCACGCTTAAAATCAAATTAAAACGAAACAACATTAGGAATAAGAGCTTGTCGATGACTAAGAAATCAACCGATTTGAGCTAAAATCAATCGTATGCATTCAAAGGCAAAATTGTATAATCTAATTTATATCCAGGCCGTAGATTGTCACTATAACCAAATCCAATACAATCCATTATGATGTTACGGAATGGATTCTAACATCTGACATCTAATAAACTACAATATTAAAAATAACTTCAGTATCAAAGACGGCCAGAATAACTTCACTAATACTAAAGGATTGTGTATGGGAACTATGTAGATAGATAATGATTCTACAACAGGTCGATGGTGACCCTGCAACACAATCAGTATCATGTAGAAACATTATTAGTTTTTTATTTCTTTTTGATACCTCTGGTCGTCTCTTTGATTTGTTTGATTTTCTATTAGGTCTTTCATATTGTTTGTATTATTTCGATGCATAATTAAAGAAATTTCATTGCGAAGAAGAAGTTGAGATACCACTGAATTTAGGAATTGGATGTTGGCACCATATCATCTCAATATTTTCTTTCTCATCTGATGCATAGAGAGCAGAGACTGGTGGATGATGACAAACCTGCCATAAGGACCCTAAAAATTAATCTCATAGCTACTTCATTGAATAAATAATACAAATGGTATTTGAATTTTAGTCTATTTTTTTGTTATGTCCACAAGATGTACTATTTTTGTTTCCAAAGTGGAAATCTAAGTTTCATTTTATTAAATAATTTTTTTCTACAACCAAATGGCTATAAAAGCTCCTGTAGCCTTTTTTTTATTAAAGTACAACGTTTTTTTATTAGAATTTATAATTTTAAGCTTAATAATTAACTAATAATTTTTACAACTTTAACAAGAAAAAGTTAAACATTAATAAGGAATGTTACATTTTAATAAGGAAGATTGCAGTAGTTTCTGTAGCCATCTAATTATAGAAAAAAATTATCTTATTTTGTGTATCATATGATCACTATTCTAATCGACATCCTACTCCATTGTAGAAAGCTAAATATGGAACATTATCTTACTAATATTTTCCATGTTAACTTAACACATCACATTTTTCAATTAAATAACAAATTGTTAAGTTAAACCGACCGAGTCAAACATGCGTAGATGTTCTCCTTTCCTGTTCGGTTGGTTAACTTGTTTGATTAAATTTTCTTGTTTAATTTGTTAGTTTACAACCATACACCAAAAAAAAAAAGAGAATACAAAGTTGAATTCAATCGAAACACATTGACTTTTTTTGTGAAAAAAAACTTACTAGAAAATATAATATTCAAATCAAATGAATTGTTTCATATCAATTAACTAATTAATCACGGTTGGATCATCAATTCAGGATGATCTATCTCATTATTAGGATTGAAAAAAAATAGAGATATAATGTGTCATGCATGATACACTCCATAACAAAATTAAGTGAGCATTTAATATTTTAATGGGAGTGAAAAGAAATATTAAATTAACAACAATATTGAAGATATCAAAAAAAAACAACAATATTTAAAATGGGCAAAATTTTAATCAGCTTTTTGGGCCCAATTTCACTCATTCCTCACCATTATGGAATAATCTTTCAATCAACAAAATAATAATAAAAAAAGTATAAATTATTACTCAACGTTGGTTAGTTTTCATTTGTAGTCGCTAATTTCTTTTTGTCATTGAATTTTGATATTTTATGCAAATTGCATCAAAATTGTTAATGAAACATTGATGCAACGTCTTAATCTTAACTCGTTAAGCTAGGGGTGGCCAATTTTGAACTAGACCGGTTTAAACTTGAATCAAATCATCAAACCGCCTCAATTCGGTTCGGTTCAGGTTCAAGATTTCTCCAAACCGTTGAACCGTTGGTTTGAACAGACAATTTAAACCGTCAGTTTAACCAGCAATTCAACCCTTTTAAACTAGCGGTTTTAACCAAAATCAACCGTTCAACCTTCTTAAACCAGCGATTAACCTCCCAAATCAATAGTTTTAACTCTCTTAGACTAGTAATTTTAACTAGAACCAGTAGTTCAACCTTTCTAAACCAGCAATTTTAATATTATTTAAAAAAAATTAAAAAATCCATTTGAACTGGATTGAACCGGAACTGCCAGCCAAACCTGATCAAATCGAATCGAATCCGAACCGCCCAAAACCGCCTTTGGACGGTTTGATTCCGATTCACAGATTCTTTGAACCTGAATCGTCAGTTCATGAACCAGAACCAGCGATTCATGAACCGTGGCCACCTTTGTTAAGCCCACACTTTTCAAATTCAATCTCAAATCACTGCCAATACACCCTAATCCACATGCTACCACTACTGATGTGAAGCGTTTAAAGTGGAAAATATTATGAATTGATAAATGCACTTTCTTTATATTGTTAATTAGTTAGACTGGTACATATACTTTCAGTGACAAAAAAAGATAAAAAAGAATTTTAATGTACTCAAATAGCCAAGAGAAATAAAACATACCTGCTCTAACAAAACATTGAGAGTACCCCTGGAAACGTGATGAGTCTCTCCAAGAATAGGATTATAAGGAGCTACTCCGAAAATGGCAGGCCGTGTAGTGGATATACTCCAAGCAACTACAGATATGAATCTGTCCAATGAGTTCTCTCCATTATTACATTTATGCAGTAAATCTTTCCCAATACAATATATGGATTCCCCAAAACACTGCAGGTTCGACTTTGGAAGGTTGAATAGTACTGGGAGCTGAATTTGCAAATTATCAAAAGAAAAAACATATTATTGCCTGTTTTAACAATATGACAGATATTATTAATTGAAAAATTCTTAATTATTCTTAGTGAATGTGTAGGACATATAACAAATAAATTAAACGTTGCACTAAGAGCACGCATGCATTTTCCTTATTAATTAGTTTTGTAACCCCAGCATTCCAAAATTAGTCATGCACACAGCACACTCCAAAATAATATATTAAACTTTCATTTTCTTTTTCCTTTTGGATTATTAGCCAATCTAATAAATCTATTTTCACTTAGATTTGGAAAAATCATTTTTCTAAAATACTTGCATTGCTTAGATTGTATAATAAAATTGCAAAATATCTTGTGGATGCAAAAATTGGAATAAAATAGACTGGTTCTATATTTCTTTAAAAAAAACTCAAAAGAAATTAATCAAATAATCAAAAATGGCTTTTGTTGTGAGGTCTCAAGAACAAACGTGTTCAACAACTCTAACAGCAGAGGAGGAAGACCTCTTGCATCGCACTAATAAAAAAGTGAAGTGCTCGGATCAAGCATCCAGTTCCTTGCATCAGCATTATGATCCTGATAGTCCTAAAAAGAGTAAGATCTCTTTCAAAGACACACTTATGGGTGTACCTGAGAAGAACTACCTCAATTTTGATTATGATTTTGATGATGAGGGTTATTTTTCTGATCCATCAGAGTGAGAGGAAGAAGAAGGGTGCCTATCATGAAGATAATAAGGGAGGAATACAGAGAAATGTGTAGGCCTTGGAAGGGTCTTTTGTCTGGATTCGTATTCCTGACTTACTCCTTCAGTTTTATAACATGACATTCCTTCAGAGATTGGGGAATAGAGTTGGCAAATTCTTAAGAGTGGATGAAACTACTCTAATGGGTGCTAGAGGACAATACGCCCGAGTAAGTGTAGAAGTCGACCTTGTAGAATCTTTGATATCTAGGTTCTATTTTGAGAGAGCGATTCAAAAAGTGAAATCTGAGGTGTTAACTCTATTTGTTTCTCT
>CAODLS010344439.1:0-27148 GCA_948243855.1 Flueggea neowawraea
CCACATCTTATTTGCAACCTGGGAGATGTGCTTAATGTACTTGTAATCTTTCTAGAAGTGTTTGCAATTTAAAATTACCTAGCTTGATTTGTATGTCTCCCATTGTTTGCAATAACATTTTTTTTATACTTTTATGTAAATAAAATGTCCTTCACAATTACAGGCTTGTTTTCTGAGGTTGATTGTACCTAATTTCTCAGGTGAGTGAAGGTTTAGATTTTGCTGATCATGCTGGAAGAGCTGTTGTTATCATTGGTATACCTTTTCCCATGAGGACTGATCCTAAGGTGATAATTTGTGATGCTCTTTCGTAATCATACACTTTTCAAGTGTGCAAATCTATAATCTTAAATATTTTTTTGAGCATTTGGGCTGCTGGCCCTCATGGTGTACTTTGCTTTTCTTTTCAATTTCAGAAAAATGTAACTGATCCATTTATGTTGGGCATTGCATGTGATTTTTTTTCATGCTTGATTTGCCGATTATCAGCTTAAATTCAGTCATAAAACTATTCTTCTCTTCATTTGTGTTTACCCTGGCAGGATGGTGTTCATGTAAAGTATTATTCTTAAGACTATTTCAACAATAAGTTTGAATTTCTTGTTTTGTGGATGAAGATTTACAAATTCTTACTCTGATGAAAATTCACTGGAGAACATTGGGGAATGCGAATGGATATATTTTATTTTTGCTCAAATCATGTCTCTCAACAGATGCATAGTGTGAATTTGTTGTCCAGTTGGTGGGAACTTTTCAACAGTCCTCGTAAAATTTTCCACATTAGTACTCTTGTCATGAAATAGCCATGTCATCTGCTATATTTTTCTTGCAATTTGGCAGGTTTGTTTGAAACGCGAATACTTGGACCAGCAGGTGTGCTCACAAAGAGATGCATCTAATGTGAGGCCAATATTTGTCACTTGAGATGTTACTATCTGAAGAGGCTTCGTAAGAATATTGAATATTTCAAAATAATTTAAACTGTGATCTGGCAGATTCTAAGGGGAGAAGATTGGTATAGTCAGCAAGCATCGCGAGCTGTGAATCAGGCTGTTGGACGAGTAATTCGTCATCGCCATGATTATGGAGCAATTATTTTTTTTGATGAAAGGTCTTTTCTTTTTCTTTTCTTCACTAGTATCAATTGTTTTGTTAAAATAAACACCCAAATTATCCAACCGTATCCTCTGGGATTTGCATTCATTTTGTTGTCATTATTTTGAATTTTATGGCTCCTGCTCCAACTTATTAGTTGCTAACAGGTTTGCACATCCGAACCAACTGTCCCAAATATCACTTTGGATACGGCCTCATATAAAGGTGCATGTTTGAGCTGCTACTCTAAATTTGAGCTGCTACTGTGTATAGTGCGTTCACATGTGCTCATTTCTACTTTACAGTGCCACTCCAAGTTTGGGGATGTAATATTTACATTGAGCCGTTTTTTCCGAGATGGACAATTTCATGCGCCCACAGAAAACCCGTTAAAAAGTGAAGATAGCGGTAATTTATCTTCTGCTAAAGAAAGCATTTAGTTTCATGATTACGATGATACTTTTATCTAATTCTTTTCAATTTGTTTTAAACTACTTGGCTACCTATACATGGCCAGGTCTAGCTATCTTCTCCTGCTACCTCATCCCCTAACGACAGTGTTCTGTTGTGGTTAAAGTGCCACAAATCTCTCATGTGAAAATATTTTATTTAAGTAAAATATGCATTTGCGTTAATTTTTTCTTGATGGATAGTTCCTTTCCATAAACTATGCTGTTCGGCAACTCTTGCAGAAAATGTCAGAGAGGCTGAAACTTCACAGTCTCTGGACAAGTTTTTCCTGGACAGTTTTTTTAGTGCGGTAAATGTTTGATCAACTTTTTAGCATGAATTCATACTTTATTTAGTGAAGTGCTTGTTTTTTCATACATTGTTTTTGGCCATAAATGCCTGCAGAAAACAAAGATGGATCAGGAGTCCTCTGTCAAATCATTATCTTCATTGCTTGAGAGTAAGAAATGCAAGAATGCTAGCCAACAGGGTGAAGTTCTTCCGAATCAGGATTCCTCTGTCAAATCATTATCTTCATTGCTTGAGAGTAAGAAGGGCAAGATTGCTGGCCAACTGGGGGAGGTTATTCCTGCCAATCGCTCCTCCCTTAATTCCTTCACGGAAAATCCTAACCTCAGATTGAACCATTCTAGTGGTCTAATCTCTAATGAGAAAAAGTTGCTTATTCCTGGGAGGAAACATATGCTAGATAAAATCCTGCGGTAATTGATTTGACTAATGAAACTTCATCTGCAAAAAGAGGTGAATTGCTCATACCATGCACAAAGAAGAAGCATAAAGTAGAGCACGAGTCAACAAGATTCATTGAAAGCACCCATACCCTTTCATCTATTGCCACAAGGTTGCAGTCAAAGAATCTTTCTTCCTGTCTTTCTTAGTGAAATCAGATGTCCCACTGATTTGTGATAGTAACTGAAGGCAAAATATTGAAGTCTGTTTATCAATTTCATATAGAGATCATGGGATCACAGCAGTTGATCTGACTCAGCAACATCAAATCAACAGCCGTGGATTGCAGTGATCAGGAAGCTAGAGGATCTGCATTTCTGATTCAGGTGAGATTCTTTTGGCTTTTTTGTAAAAAGTAGCTAGCAAATACGTGCTTTGATTATATAAGCTGGGAACTTTTACCTTGTCCCAGAAAATATGTGGACAATAAAAGTTTGTGTGAGAGTTTTTGGTGCTCTCTGTTTCAAACATGAAGAATTTTTATGGTGTTCATAGATTGATTTCAGCTTTAATCTTTTCAGAATTTAAATTGGTGTGATACTCTCATGTTGTAGAGTGTTAGCAGGTTTCCACTTATGACCCTATAGATGTATGCTTATAGAGCACTCACCTAATTGTAGATATACACTATATAGCTAGGAAGGAATAAAAAAGGACAAGGGCAATGGCTGAACCATGTTAAGCTCTATAACATCGTATATATAGAAAACCTCTAGAATATTCATTTAAGCTTATAGTTGGAGCTTGTGAAGCAATTATAGATCAAAAGCTTACCATCTGTTTCCCACAATAATGCATTCCAGTTTCCTTGACTCAACATTCTGCTCGCCAAAAGTGTTGCCATTGGCTTCTTGTATTATTTCTACATCAAACTTTCTAAAACAGACAAAAATTTCCATTTATTAATTGTAAGAAGGCTTTACACGTCCAGGTGAAAGAAAAACTTAGTGCTGCAGAATACAAAGAGTTCATAGGGTTTATGAAGACATTGAAGTCCAAAGCAATGAAGATAGGTCACGTTCTGCAATCCATCGTGAAACTCTTCTCTGGACCAGATAGATTTCCTCTTCTTAGAAGGTGAGAAAATTGTTGATCTGCATATCAGGGTAATAGTTGCCATTTTCACAGATTTTGACTTGGTTTTCTTGATATCGTTTATTTTCTCTCATTTGTCACTCTTGGCATTCGGTAAATTGATTTTAATAAAAGGTTGCTGTATAAGCTGTTGTCTCATATTGTGTCATATTGATGACCCTGTTGTCTAATTGTTTCCTGGTGTTAGATACTGATCATTGAAGCAGTGTTAAACGCATTCTTCACATCAAATATGACTTATTATAGTGAAATGCAGTGAATTTTTCTTTGGTTATCAAGAATCAGAACGGATGACCACTCTATAATTGAATATGCTTTTCTTCTTTTACTGCCCTCTATATTTTGTTTCTAGAAAGCATTTTGTTTCTTGCAAAATTGTTACTTGAACTGCAAACTGCTTTCTTTTGTATCTTCTATAACATCTTCCTGTTGGTCTAAATGCTGTCAAGTTTGCTACCGTAGCAGTCGCCATTTTGTTAAAATTGAGAACGCCGCAAAATTTCTCAGCTTTGGGTTATACCAAAAGTACACATACCTCAGCATATTGCATTTACCGTTTCTCCATGCATTATTCATTCAGTATGGTTAGAGCTTAAGGAACCCATTATTTTAAATTACCCAAGGATTTCAGGATCTCACTTCTATTCTCATTTTAACAGATTCAAGGACTATGTTCCTGCAAAGTATCAGTCACTATATGAGCATTATCTTGAAACGGATGCTGAAGCACTTGATGATCAAAGTAAGAATCTATACTCGTTGAATGTCATCCAAAATAAGGCACTTCGGTTGATGAATAGTTTAATATGGTTGGCCATGAGGCTCACTCTAAGCATATGATTATATTCTAAATTTCAGAAAGATAAACAAAAATGAATGAGAAATACTAGGGATGCTGGATATCTTACCGAACATGGCCAACAAATGAACACTCTTAACAATTCAATCCCTATTTCTGGACCTAGACAAGACTGAATCAGCTGTTTAGCCTTGGCTTAGTTGAGGAGTAAAGAAATCAGGTGCACCGGGATGAGAGTTTTAATTTTTTTTTAATGATTGTACGGATTTAATGATGATTTTTTTCTGTATGGTGCAACATAAGCAACTGGAGATTGGAGAATCTGTATATAGTCGGCCTGGTCTTTACCTAAGGCAACCAATTTTGTGTCCAAGGAGAATCTTGCCTTGAAGGTACTGGTGCTCCTGTATTTTTGGGACAATATGTGCCTTTGTATAACTTACTTTTTGCTTAGGAAATACAAAAGAATTTGCTTAAAAGCATAACATGTTTCTCAAAGTAGGTTAAGTTTCAGTGTAATTCTCATGGATAGATTGAATCAATTAGAACCAAGACAATGGCAATTGCCTTCTGAGTTCTAACCATTTTCACATTACAAAATATTAATTAATGATACATTTATGATTTAACTATGAGAAAGATGGATTGAAATCGTCTTTCTTATTATATAGTTGAACTTCCACAATTACCGGCAAGTAGAATACGGTATTTTGAAATTTATCTCCCAAGTTAGGAATGAGTGTTTAAGGGCTTTCTTGGTTGAGAGTCAAAAGTGGGAGAAGTGCAACTTTTTAAAAAGTTGAACATCTCAAGAAGTTAGTTGTTTGATTTTTTTTTATTTAGGGAAGTAACTTTCTGATCTCCTCTGGAAGTCGGACTTTCTTAATGTCAACAATATATATTTATGAATATATTCTCAAAATATTATTTATTTACAAGTTTTTATTTATTTTTAAAAATTTATAAATTATTTCATAAATAATTTTTATTATTTTATATAAATCAATTTTTATAGAATTTTAAAAAATATTTTATATTTTTAAGATTTTTAAAATATATTATATATAAATATTTTATTTAATTAAATAAATTGATTTTTGTCAAAATTTTCAAAAAATATTTTTTATTATAAAATTGTATGAACTATTAATTATAGTTTTATTTCTCATGAGAGAGATATTTTATGTAATAAATATAATTTTTCTTTAGTTTTTTTATATTATTAATCTAAATTTAATAAATAATAAGAGTATTATTCGATATATTATTTATTATTATTATTTTTATAGAGTTTAATAATAACAGTATAATAAATATTTGTAGTATAACTTTTTGAAAAATATGATTGCTAACTAAATACAGCATATCAAACTTTTAAGGAAGTTATTTTTTCAATTAAATACAATTAATATACGGTAACTTAAGGTAATAACTTTTCATAAAATTATTTTCTAAAAAGTTGAATTAAGCAATTCCTAATTTTTCAGACGGGAGGCTGGGAGCTAAATATTTAAAAAAATATGAAAAAAAACTTTCCTAATTATTCATTTGAAAAATAAACGCGTGATAGAACGTTTGCACATTTTTCGCGTTCATAAGCAATGAATTTATGTTAAATATTCCTAGTAAATCACGGGGGAGGCATGCAATAGACAAGACTAACCTAAGCATCCACAAAATCTTACGAAACCGTAAGAAGATAGAAATCTAGAACAATAAAAAAAAGCGCATTGGTCTTGTAAAAATACCCATTGAACATAATTATATGGATATTGCATGTGAGGCCTAAGGTGAGTAAGGGAAGGCCGAAAACATTATGAATCTAAAATTTTCTTTTACAGACCAATAACATCATTCCTTAAACAAAACCTACTACAACCAACACCTTACGCTACATCTTCCTCAATCTTCTCCTCCTCTCCCTTGCAACTCGAGTAGAGCTCCGTGATTTCGCTGGAACTTTGTCCGAATCTTTACGCAGTTCAACGACAAGATCCACAAAAGCATTTAATACAAACTTGTGGGGTTTCCTCTCGTTCAAGTTCAAATACCAAAACAAGATCTCTTCCATGAAATCCCAATCCAGTTTTCCAGTTTGTTGCAACCTTGCTTCCATCATTTCTTGCATGGACAGTCGAAAATCGCGGCATGGGGTAGAAGAGTGTTTGAGAACTGCAATGGAGTGATCAGGAAGAGAGATTTTCTTTGGAACATCGTTGGAACTAGTGATGGACTCGTTCAAGGTATTGGTTGAGGTTGAGCTTGAACCAATGTCCTCGGATGTGGTGGTTAAGCTAGCTCGTGCCTCCTCAATGAGCGAACCGGATGACCTGGGGCAACAAAAAACCGGTCTGACCCACAAAGGTCCGGTGGTGGATTAAGAAACCTTGGCGACTCAAATAAGATCCCACCTGGAGTAGTTGGAACCTGTTGATCATCATCGTCTTCACTTTCTTTACCCTTTTGATCACAATCTTCTTGATGAACATTGCCGTCGTCTCGGATGTATAATGACCTGAAATTCTCGAAAAGGAAGCTATCAACATCAGAGAGTGTGCCATGGTGAAGTTCACTACCCTTGTTGGCTCCTCCATTTTCAATGTTGGTTAGGTTTTGGTTACGGTCAATGGCAAATGAGAGTGTTTTCGGGTGTTTACAGCCTGATAAAATCCAGTTTTTTTGAGTATGACAAAGAGTTTTGAATATTTGGGTTTGGATTCTTGATCTTGGAGAGGTAATCTTGTAGGGATCTTTGGAGTTTCTTCGGCATGTTTGTTGTTTCTGGCAACACAGTTGTTAAGCAATTTTGACGGTTTCAGCAAGAAACTATAGATGATGGTGAGTTTAGAAATACGCGTACAGGAAAGCAACATATCATATTCGAATTATAAATGTTTGAAATCTACGTTTTTCAATGTATATTAAGGTACGAGAGTTGGGTGAGAAAAAAATAAATGGACAGATAATTAATGCCAAATTGTTTTTCAAATTTGGCCTCCATATTAGCAAATTTTTGATTGCACCGATTGCAATATTAGGGCAATTTGGGTGGGCAAAAGAAAGGATTTGATGAAAGAATTTATGAGATAATAAATCTAAAGATGGCAATAAATCCACATTTGTTTGACTAATATCTAATACTATCGGTTATTTTTTTTTGATAAAGATAATAGCGTTAGCATTTCAAGCATGATACGTCTGTGGATTCAGTTTTGTTTAACTTAATTAATTAAACTGAATTTGAGTAATTTTTATGTGGATTCAGGAAAATTTTCTTTTGAACAAATATTTATTTTGAAGTTTAATATGAATGTTACTAATAATTTTCCTAATTTTACCTTTTCCATAAAGTTAAAATTTATTAATCAATTATATCATCTTCAAGAGTTGGTGATACAAGAGCAACAAGATTTGGTCTCCAAGCAAGAAGATTTTCTTGTAAAAAAAAAAGATTTCGTCTCCAAATTTAGATTATGACATTAATTTAATGGACCGAATACAATATATGCTGATTCACAAATTTCTTAACAAAAACAATCGTAACATTTGACATAATATCTATAAGAAAATTTCAATTATGATAATTAAATCAAAATTTGTATTTGCACAGTATAAACTTCCTAGTTCATATGGTTTTAACCTCTTTTTTTTTTTACATATTCTTAGATTATTATCTTGCTGTTGTTGTTATTTATGAGTTTGTTTTGTAAGAAGAAGAGATAGCAACTTCCTCTTTTTCCATAAAATTCATACCACTTTGTTTGTGTAATATACCTCCCGTTGCCGATCAATTCTCTGTAGCGTTTCGACCAATTTTGACTAGGACTCTGGTGGAACGTCGTTCAATGTTGGATGATCTTAGTTAATCTCCAATCTGATTTTTTTGTTTTTGTTTCGAAAAGTTTGAAGTGATGTGTGAGTGTTTGAAATATGTATTTTTGTAAGGTTGGGTGTTGTCAGGCATCGGGAGTGATCCGACGAATGATTGGAAGCGAAGGAGATCGAAGTAGTCTGTATGAGGCATTATAACGTACGTTGCAAGTTGTAGAACACACGTTGTTTGGAATTTCATTCACAACGTACGTTGTGAGAATACAACGTCCGTTATCTGGGAAGAAGGATGATCAACATACGTTGCTTGTTTAAAACGTACGTTGTGCTGTTACGTTTTCAGAACAGAAGCTACTAGAAGCATTTTTTACAACGCAAAGTACGTTGTACGTTTTTATGACGTACGTTGCCTTTGGAAAACACTGAAACGATGCGTTTTGATCCGTGGTCGTTTAAAACCTTCAAAACCTATCCGTCACTCTCATTTTTCACACTTTCTCACTCTCAGATCGATCCTCTCTCTTCCTCCTTGCTTTCCCAACATTCCTAAGCATATCTGGAGGTAAGATTTCAGTTCTAATCACTTCTTTTCATCCATTTCATGCATTTAATTTCTGAAATGGGTTTTAGGCCGAAAATGAAATGGGTTTCAGATTTTGGATGTTTCAGTTGAAATGGATGTTGTAGGTTGTTAGATTATGTTTGTTTGATGTTATATTAACATGAATCAAACCTTGAATCAAAATATTTAAAGAGTTATTGACTGAACTAGGGTTTAGTTCGGGTTGAGCCAAATGTTGGTGATTTTGAGTTGTTTTAGAAAAACTAATGATAGATTTGAGTTCCTGAGGTTGAAATCCACTTGTATGGCTATTTGGATTCGATTTTTATTAGTCGAACCGAGAGCTCGATATTTTTGAGAATAAGTTTATGTTCTTGGTAGTTTTGAAAATTTCTGAAAGGTTCAACTTGGATTTGTAATTTTTGAGAAACCTTGGTATATATTTGTCATTTTAGAAACTTGAAGCCTAGATTTTTAATTTTGGAAAACTTGGAGACAAAATTATAAATTTTGAGGAATCTGATTTAGATTCATAATTTTTGGAAAACTTTGTGGTCTGAGTTGATAATGGAAATAATTTGGGAATTTATTGATAAATTCTGAACAGTTTGGAGACTGAATTATAATATCTCATCAAGGTTCGAATTTCGAGGATCGTTAGACTTTTGTTTGCAAATAGGATTTCTGACGCCTTTGGCGTCTAAGTCTGCATTTGCATTTCATTCATATTGTGTATTGCCACAGTCACCGTGTTTGATCTATTGTGAATACTTTGTTTCAGCTTAGTTTGATTTCCAAAGTGACCAGCCATTGACCGGTGGTCAGCGATTCGGAGTTGGAAGCTCGGCATCCAGGTGAGTGAATGACAGTTTCAGACACATAAGTTGTCTCTTCCACTTATATGTTTTTGTTGTGCTATCACCATAGCATGTAAATTAGAATAATTAAATGATTGAAAATCTTAAAAGTTGGTTATGTGAGGACTTGACTATTATTGAATTATTTTTGGAAAATTATTTGGGTTTTGGAAAGAGTAATAATACTCTGTCTTTGAAAGATTTTGCACTTCGGCGAAAGATGATTTGTTTTAAGAAATGATATAAATTGATTATTTCATATTTCTGTGGTACATTTTGGAAATAAATTTTAAATTTAATTTTTGGCAAACGATTGACTGTTTTGCATGCTTTGTTTTGCAAACCATGCCATAATGGATTTGTAAATTTTGAAATGACTACTTCATTTCTGGATCTGATAAATATTTTGGATTTCTTGAAAATCATACTTAAATGTATATATGTTTTAGACTTCGATACATAAGTTATATCTTATATATCCCTTTGGTTTTGATATACTCGGTCGGATGACCGCTTGTTTATGGATTTAATTATACTATGTATATGTTTTGGAGATGAGATACCTGCGCTACGAGGTACGTAGCTTTTGGTATACTAATGATTGAGACAACCCAGCTACCAGAGGTGTCGGTAGCCATGTTGCTCGATCAGGCACATGATTTGATATTGATAGAGGCAGGTAGACTTGTTGCCAGTTCCGGAACCGACGGTTCCGGTTTGTCAAATATAAGAACCGGAACCGAACCGTGGTTTTCACGGTTTGGTCCGGTTTCGGTTTTGACCGCCGGTTCAGTTTCGGTTCGGTTCCGGTTCGATTTCCTGTTTTCTTTTTTTTTTCAAAATTTTGTTTTTAATCCGTTATTTTATCCCGTCAATTGGTTTGTAAATTTTGTTATATTCAATAATTAACTATAATACCAATAATACATTTTATTCCAAAGAATTTTTTTAATAATTTTTAAACAAATTAACTATTTTATTAGTAATTAATAATAATAATTTATAGAAAAATGAATTTTTGAGAGTGTAGAAGAGATTGAGAGATAAAAAATGGTGTAAAATTGGTAAGAATGGGGTGGGGCATTTATAGAGTTGAAAAAATTTAAAAAAAAAAAAAAAAAAATAACCGTTGGAACCGCCGGTTCCAACGGTTAGAACCGGCTGTTCCAACGATTCAGTGAACCGTCGGTTCAAACCGGAACATAAACCGTAAATCAGAACATAAACCGTAAACCGCCGGTTTTGGTTGACCGGTTCCGGTTTCGGTTCGGTTCTGGTTTTGACCGGTTCCGATTTCAGTCCGGTTCCGATTTTGACCGGTCCGGTTTTGGTTCGGTTCGCCGGTTCTGGTTTGATTTTTACAACCCTAGAGGCAGGTCCTCATCACATTTATGGCTGATCCACACATTTTGTGATTGGTGGCATAGTCCACATCACGCTTGTTTATGTCTAGTGATTAGTGGCAGAGTCCACATCACGCTTACTTTAGTCCCGGATTTGTGTTATATGTTTTGACTCAGATTTAAATTTGAAAGAATTTTGTTGTGCCTGCGTGGCAAACTTTGACTTTCGAATTTCGAGAAAACTAGAAATGTTTTGAGCTTCTTTCTGAAATATTTGACAACGGTTTGAACGGATTATGACTTTTGTTTTGAAGTTTTGGCATAGCCTTAAAAGGGTTTTATTTTGGAATCTCCAATGAGATAAAACGTTTTTTGAAAACATTTTGCTTTGTTATTGAAAACGCATCAGTTTTCATAAGTTTTGAAGAAAATCTTGAAAAGATTTTGGTTTAGCTTCTGAAGGTTTTCGTGCACGTTGTTTGCTTTGGATGTGAACAATTTCGAAATGGTTTTGAATCGCTAGTATATATGTAGCGTGTCTATATATGTAAATATATGTTAACTATATCTGTATGTGGTATTTTCGAACTATTTTCAAAACAGTCTTTGTGAGGCACGTATGAGGCGATATAGAGTGTTGTCCCTCATTGGGTTTGACCCCCTTTCTTTGTTTTGTCCTTGTTTATTATTATCATACAAGTGATTCTTGCGGACTGTGATATTTGGCTTCTAATGCTCAGTGAGGTATTCTGACATTGCGGTTAGTGCCCTTTTGATCGGGCCCTATTGTATGATTTGTTAGAGGTTCCTCACTGGGTTTCTGTAGGATTTGTTTCTGTTTTTGGATATTGTCTATGTTATTTCAAATGCTTTTAATTTGAAATTATTTTCGCACTTAAAATTATATATATTTGTTTTATTAAATGAGGTTTAAACCTTTATTTGGTTTGTATTATTTTATTTAAATGATTTTGGGTAATAGTTCTGTATATTGAGGCTTGTGCGAGATGAGTCTGGCTCCTATAGACGGTTCGCATCGTACGCCGGTCAAGGTCCTAGAAATGGGTTGTGACAGTTTGAATCACAGTTTTTTTTTTAACTCCCAAAGGACTCGTGCAATTAATTACCGGGAAAATCACACATTTATAACAAAACAAAATACTGATTTTGACAAATGTCGTTCAAGATTTCAATTTTGCAAAATGCCAGAAAAATAAAACTTAGTTGAAAAATGCCATAATCACGAGAAATTACGATATTTTAGCGAGAAATTGATTTTTTTTTTGCAAAAAAGTGAATTTTAACACAAAAAATATCTGACTTTTCAAAGGTTTTCATAAGTCTTCAAGAGGTCTTTAGAAGGTTTTGAGGTCTTCAGAAAAGAATTTTTAATTTTTTTATAATAAATTTGATTTAATCTAAGGCATTTCTCTAGAGATATTCAAAAAAGAGTTCACAAATTTTTTATAAGAAATTTCATTTAATAATATTGTGGTTTACACAATATTTACAAATTTTAATTTGATTTAGTGATAATTAATTTGACATACAAAAATATATAAAAGTTTTCAAAAATTTACAATGGTCTTCGAAAGTCTTCAAATGAGGTCTTCAAAGGTTTTTGGAGTTCTTCAAAAAGGTCTTCAAAGGTCTTCATAAGGTCTTTAGGTCTTCGAATGTCTTCAAATGAGGTCTTTAAAGGTCTTCAGAGGTCTTCAAAAAATATACGCAACATCAAATTCAAATTTCTACCGCCATCAACACCAGGTCGATTTCTGTCACCATCAACCCTACAAAAATAGGCAGCAATAATTTGACAAACTGTAACCGTCTCCGCTGCCACCACCAAACTCACACAAAATAAACCTGCACAAAATAATTATTATGCAACATTAATCAATCTTCAATGAATCAATTATTATAAATTCAATTATTAGACAACATTAATCAATCCTCAATTAATATAAATCAATCCTCAATAATAAATTTTTAATACATTATTTTTTAAATTATATATATGTTTATAAAATTTAATTTAACCAAAATTTTTTGAAAATAATTATTTTTTAACATTTTTATTGCAAACTTCAATCTTCCGATACGAGACTCACCTATTTATCGTCCTTCTACGACGTCATCTTCGCTCACCCTTCCTCTTCCTCGACGACGAGACGCCCACACACTCCTTCGGCCTTGACACAAAGGCTCCCATCTTTTCTTCAATATTCCAAATCTACCTCTCAACTACACATAAAATAGAGAACAAAGTTCTAACAGATAAAAGATAAATAGAAACAAAGTGTGATTCTACAAGTTTGACAAGTCTAGACATGATCGAGACTTGATTATAATAGAGTGGAAAATTCCCTCTGTGATTCATACTGTTTTGGTAAAAGAGGAGGTGAGAGCAAAGAGGATGAGAGATGAGAGGAACAAGAGAGAGTGATAGAAGGGAGGAGGAGAGAGAAAAAAAGAGAGAAAAAAATGAGAAATAAAACGAAAATTTGACTTTTATTTAGATAAATTTAGCATTTGCAAGAGTCAGAATTAAAAAATAGTTTTGATAAATTTAAACTTAAAAATATGTCATTTAAATAACTAATAAACTACAAATAACTTCAATTAAAATTTAAATTTTAATTGGAATACTCAGCATAATTAACTCTTAGTTACTACAATTTGTGTCAAACCAAGCCTAGAATAATGATCACAAAAAAGCCCTAATCTACTTTTTAGGGACCCAAGTGGGCTTTATCTTGGTCCTAAGCCTTAGAAAGCTATCTTTTGTGGCTGCTTGAAAGTTGCGGCTACATAACATTGCCCTTTTAACACTCATCATAGTCAGTTTGATGACTGCCATGGAGTTCTAATAAGTACTTCAAATCGGTTTTTTGATGTTCCATTCCTAGTAACAAGTGGTTTACTAATAGGCATAGTAATTTTCCGTGAAATTAGGCTATATGATGAAGGATTTCAGCTTCAGTAGAACATTAAAAGGAACGAACAGTATATCAGAACTGAGAAGGAGGCCCAACAAAGAAGATTCTTACTTATCTTGGTTCCAATGAGTTGGTCCATTTTACGTGTTTATGTGGACCTGTGCTTGTTAAATCAAACAGATTGTGCAGTGTAAGCTTTTTTGTTATCTTATCAAGGCTATACCATCAGAGATTTGCAAGATTATGGCGAAAACAAGTTAGTTCTAAATTTTGCAGGGTTCAATCTCTTATCATAGGCATACAATAAGTGAAATAGTCTGTTAAGAGCTCTAAACTCTTCGTGCAAAGTGGTACGAATAACAGAAGTTATTTTATCTTGGTTGAGTTTTGTCCCACATCGGGTGCAAGGAAGGAAGTGCCGAAACCAAAACGGTATTAAGACGGAAACATGATTCTATACGATGCGTACCTTTTCTCGGCCTTTTGGTTTAGATCAAGTGTATTATTAGTTCTTGTCAGTTTAGTATTTGATACGTGGGCCATTGGTTTACTTGATATTAAATTAATTTAGGGGGGGAGAGGCCACAACAGCAGCTGGCTGCTGGGACTCTTGCGCGTCGCCTTAGCGTTGCACTACTGCATGGGCCTGGCGCACTCCTCCAATGCCAGTTTAAATACGGGAATGTCGAATCGGATTGTTGTCGTTTTCATAATTTATGCGGTGGTGATTCCTCCATTAGTGCAGGATCGTGTAAGAAATTACACATTGGTAAAAGCATGCTCCTTATTGCACATTGTCGACGTCCCACATCGCCTGTAAGCACACAAATCGAGTTTTGACATCCAAATAAAAATCATTGAAACATTGCGTTCACTTCGTGAAGCCATGTAGTGAGCGCAGAGCGAACTATTCTTTTGCGTTTTACTAAAGAATACGGTGTGCTCTCTACACAAAAGTGGCATGTCCTTATTTTTTTGAGGGGTTGCTCTAATGGTGGAGCAACACCCTAACCAAGTCTATTAGAAAATTTTCCAGTTTTCATTTTTAATATTCAAATACAGTTTTATTATATTGTGTTTTTTTGTACATTTTTTAGGCACTCTTCTATCTTCAACCCATTTTTTTTATATAAATATTGAGCCTCAAGATAACAGGGACTTTTCAATTGGGTTAGCACTTTCTTTGCAAACTTTTCATTTTCCCGAGTTTTATTATTAAAAAGAAAAGAAAAGTACAGTACATGTAAAACGGAAATGTTCCTGGTGCTGGCCATCAAAGGCTACTAAATGTTTACAAAAAGGTGGTATAGTAAACCACCATTGTTCCATTCTATTATGCAAAGCTTCTTTTGAGAGTCTGTCAGCTACCGCATTCCCCTCTCTGAAGATGTGTGAAACCCTATAGTCCATATCTGACAATTGTCTCTGGCAATGCGCCATTTTGATAAAAATCGCCAAGGAACTTGAAGTCCAGGCTCCGTGAGCAATCGCACCACATATGTAGAATCGCTCTCGATCCATAACCGACTCCATTAAAAGGAAAATGCTTTGTCCACTGCATATATGATTGCAAATAACTCAGCCTCGTAGGCATGACACTCCGAAAGCGGCACCTCGAAAGAACCTTTGACAAAGCCTCGGTAGTTACGGAAAACCCCGCCTGCACCAGCGATGCCCCGGATGTCCCAGATCGGCGCCGTCCGTATTGACCTTTACCCAATGTGGCTGAGGCGGGTACCACCGTACTGAAAGAACTGCTGGAGCTTTTGGTGGGATAGCACTGGCATTTAATTTGCGCAGAATGAAGAGCTCTTGTTGGTTGTTATGCATGTGACCAACTTTGAAAATTTTGCACTCGGATATGGCTCGGAGGATGCATCGGATGGAAGCGAACACTGAGATAAATCTGCCTTCAAAAGTTGCTTGATTTCTTGCGTTCCAAATAGCCCAAAAAGAACTCACCATTGCCACTTGTAACAGAGCTTTAATTTGAGAACTATATGATGCAGCCATAGCGGTTAATAAAATATCAGAGGGACGGACCATGTCGGCCGAGCACAACCTGATGCCAAAAATATCACCCACCGCCTTCCATATTCGTCTAGTGTAATCACAGCAAAAACATGGGCAGTAGATTCATATGCAACACCGCATATCCTTCAACTTGATTCAATGAACATACCACGTCGGCGTAAAGCGTCGTCAGTGGGGAGGCGATCATGAAACAAACGCCAACAAAGATTCGAACGTGAGGGTGGAAGAAAATGCTTCCGAACAAACTTTGACCAAGGCATATCAATACCTGTTGAAGAATGTCGCAGAACTGCACTACAAGATACAAAGCCGGTGGGATCATTTTTCCAAACCAAGCGGTCGCCAGATAACGTCATAGGCCGCATCTCCTGTATAGAAGCAGCAAGTGTAGGATATGCCACCGAAAACTGAAGTGGCAATACCCAGCCATTAGAATAGAAGTTGGAGATTTTATTATGTAAAGAGCTCCTTGCGTGGTGTGGCAACCGAAGAATGTCAACAATAGGCTTCCCAAGCCAATTATAATGCTAGAAGTCTAACTTGGAATGAGATCCGACTAGCCATACCGAGTCCTCCAGAGTACTTAGTAGAGACTGTTTGATTGAATTTCCAATGGATGAAGAAATAAATCTTTTCAGCTTCAAATGATTATCTAGCAAACGAGATCTCATGAAGCTCATCACCGGTGACTGGTCCGTACAAAGTCTCCAAGCCAATTTAGAGAGGAGGGCACGGTTAAGATCCGCTAGGCGATGCAACGCTAGGTCGCCCATTCGGAAAGGTTGACACACTGTCTGCCAAGAAACCGTTAATGGTTTTTTCTTTGAGATTGAACCCGACCATACAAAATTCCTGATTGCTTTTTCCAGTTGCTGAAGAAGGTTAGCCGGCCAACGGTATACCATAAAAGAATGGATCAAAGATCCATAAATTGTAGATTTAACTAAACACAATCTCCCTGCCAAAGACAAAGACTTTCCTTTCCACTCCTGAAATTTAGAGAGGATTCTATCCGCAATAGGTTACAAGACTTGCCTCCTCGGAGCACCTTTAAACAGAGGAACCCCAAGATAAAGAAAAGGAAGAGAACCTCGCTTCATACCCAAAGAAGTCATATATTGATTAGCTCGATTCTAGGGGACCGTGATGCCGAAGAAAATTTCTGATTTTTCCCAATTGACATGTTGACCCAACAAGGTAGCATAATGATGGAAGATGTATTTAAGCACCTGGACATTTTGCTTGTAATCCTGCACAAATATAATAAGATCATCAGCATAAAGTAAATGTGTAGGTGGGTTGTCGGCATGACCAGCTTGCATAGGTTTTAACTTCCAGTTCACAAGCTCTGGATAGGCTCCTGCTTAAGAAATCCTCTGCCAAACAAAAGAGAAGCGGTGAGAGGAGGTCTCCCCGACGCACACCGCGGCTGCAAGAGAAGTAGCCTTTGGGAGTGCCGTTGATCACAATGGAAATTTTAGCAGAAAGTAAAATCGAGTGTACCCAATTCAGAAAAGTTGACGAGAAACCAAATTTCCGAAGAACCTGCAGAATAAATTGCCAGTCCATCGAATCAAAGGCTTTTCGGATATCAATCTTTAGAGCCATGTTCCCCCCCTTTACTTTCTTATGTAAAATGTTAATCCCTTCCGAGGCTGCCGCTATACAGTGCTCAATGTGCCGGTTCTGTACAAATCCAAACTGCTCAACAGAAATAATCTGAGAAGAAATAGGGGCTAGACGAGTGGCAATAATCGACGTTACCAGTTTGTAAACGAAGTTACTTAAAACACTGGGGCGAAACTGTTCAATTCTACTAGCACCTGGGATTTTGGGAAGCAGAATCATATTGCTGGAGTTAAAGCCGCGAGGGAATTCCCCCCGAGTGAAAAAACGTTGAACCACGAGACAGACTAGAGGACCGACAATATCCCAGCAGTGAAGGAAAAAATTGCCAGAAAAACCGTCCGGACCAGGAGCACTATGAGGGTCCATCCGTTTAGCAGCTGTATGTATTTCTTCCGCAGACGGAACTCGGAGTAATGTTCATTCTCCATATATGTGACAAGTGATGGAATTATGTCATCCACCAGAGAGAAATCACGTGACATATTGTGATCCGGAGCAGAAAAAAGATCTGAATAGAATTGAATAATATGTCGTTCAATTTGTTGCGAATTGTCCGTCATTGCATCGTCAATCTCCAAACATTTCAAGTTTACATGACTCCGGTTTTGTGCTGCCATACGCTGGAAAAAAGTGGCATTGCGGTCTCCACTTTGAAGCCACTTGACCCGACTTTTGTCTCTATAAAGGAGCTCTTGTTGTCTGAGACTTAGCTCGAGCATTATGGGCATCCAGTTCCTGTTGGTGCAAAGTGTCATTGAAACCCTGATCACCTGGATTCTAAGCAACTCGCCCGATTGTTTTTGAATCCGATCGTTAAGGTTGCCGAATACTTCCTTGTTCCATGTCCGCAACGCTATACGGAGAGCTTTGAGCTTAATCATTAAACAAGTCATGGGGAGCCTGAAGCAGTAGTCGTTGTCCATTTATCAAGCCACAAAAGAGAGAAAGTTCTCGTGGGTGAGTCACATTGAATGGAAGCGAAAAGGCCAGGGACCCCTGTCCATTTTTTGCTATTCCTTTTTCGTGAGTGAGATACTGTCTGCCATTCATTACCATCCGAAGCAGAGTCATGTTGTATTTCCTGTCCGTTTTGATCACCTTGGTTTGGTGAGGAAAATTCAATTTCATTGGCAGGCTCATCAACCTGATCAGCCCCTCTGTCATTTTCCGTTACAGCCGGAGCACCTTTTGTAGCAGAGGGAGCTTGCGGAAGACGAACAGAGGTTACCAAAGCAATAGAGTTATCTTGTATAGGCTGTAATGCAGCGAGAGTAGTCGAACTAGGCTGAGTAGTGGTTGTGGGAGGACAAGCTGCTTGATCTAATTCTCAGCAAGGCGTTGAAACACCTGTTTAACTGGGTGTATTGCCAGGGGATTTGATTTGGGACGCCAAATTTTGCGTTGGCGAGAACGACCACGGGATGGTGGGCGCACTGACTTAGTAGCTGGCTTAGGAGCTGTTGGGATAATTGGCTCTTGTGGGCTCCAATTTTGATTACAATCATATGCAGCATGTCCCACTGAGGAGCACATAGCACAATAAGATGGCATGCTCTCGTACACCAGATCGATCCAGAAAGCCTTCCCGTCCCTTTCTATACGAAGGGTTTCTGGAACCTTTTCGGAAAGGTCAACATCGATAAGCATTCTAGCATAATGACCAAAGTCTCCTTCTAGTGTTACCTTATCAATGCGAACCAGGTCTCCAATCCCTCGAGAATCTTGCACAAGATGTCCTTATCCCAATATTCCCAAGGCAAGTTAAATAAGCGAACCCATAATTGGGCAGTGGTAGATTTTTGAGCCCCCGGATTGAAATCCGGCACCCATGGCTGCAACCGAAGCACCCCTGGCTTAAGAGAGACCATACCTCGTTTCCACACAGCTTGCTTCATGTCGTGCGACGAAAGAAGAATATGATAGTAGCCTTTTCCGAGAGAAATCAACATCCATGGGTCATGAATCTTCCAAATCTGCTGGAGTTTATTTTTCAGATCAGCCACCTTCCATGACGAGTCACCCTTACCAAGTGTAATTCGGCCAATTAAAGAGGAGGTTCAAAGACGGATACGCCGATCATATGCTGCCTGAGAAATACGTACGGATACGTACCCGCCAATGTCAGAGATGATCGGTTCATGAGATTGTGATGCAATATAGGTTTTCTCGGTGCCAACCACTTGTGAATAAGAACGCACTGAGAGAGGGATCGTAACTGCATCGGCGGTTTCCCGAGAATGAGCAAAACGTTCCGAGGTCTGTAAATAACAATCGAGGAGAGGGTCTGGTGGCCGGAGGCCGGCCATGACCGGATACGGTGATGCGCGACTGAGGCGTACCACCTATTTGATAAATGGCTCCAGAAATGATGTCTAGAAAACATATTTGTCCTGGAACATATTGTCAATTAGAGTCTACACCAATTTAGTTAAAAAACATTTGTCCAGGGAAATGATGTCTAGGCTCTTAATCCTTTTTCTGTGATGGCTCACTACTGTAATAGGCTACGAAAAGACGCGGGGGTAAGGTTCTGTCCCATATCGAATAAACTTGGAGAAGAATGTAAGAATATGCCTATAAATATTGTGTTGAGATCAACGAATAGCATGCTTACCTGGACAGGGTCAATGGATGATCAACAAAGCCCATGGCGTAGGTTGGTTATCTCCATTGCACTTGGGAGGGCCATCAGCCTAAGGTCTCCACATGTTGGGAGAGCCAACGTCATAATGTGTCAGTGGGGGCCTGTGTTCTCGCGGCCTCTGACAATGTCAGTCAATATGTTTGATAGAATCGTCACCTGTTAAGCTAATTTCATCCTCACCAATTATGTGAGAGGATATAAGTAATTAAAATATGAGTATAATAAGGTCAGAATGATGGTGATGACTTTGTAGTGTGCATTGTCTTCTCTATAGATTCATATGGTATGGCATCAACATTTTGTCCACAAGACATGCACATAAATATGAAATTTTGGCCCTAAAGAGTTAAAACGAAATCATTTCGGTTACTAGTCACTGAAATGAAAATAAGTACGAAGACGAACAAAACTTAAACGTGATGGAAACGTTGATAGCTCGGTAAGGGCATCAAACACCAATTAACTGATCGAGATATGTCATGTCCGGAAAATAGCTCCGGTTTGATAGTTAGGAACCCGTGTCAATTAATTGATCTGCGTAAGAATCTGAACAATATGGCAACTATAGAACGTGAAAGATTATCCCGTAAAAGACTCAAACGTGGAAAGTTACGAGGCGAACATGCTACCAGAATGACGTGGAGCAAGTGGGGGGCGAAAAGCGGAAATGAGAAAACTTGCACCAAAGTGGTTTTTTCTGACTTCACTATAAATTGAAAGTGAGAAAATAGAACAGTGGATCATACTAAAAACATTTAGGCAATTTTATCATCAATTTACTTTTCATTGCTCCGCACATCTTAATTTTAACTTAGCTTTGCCATCACCAAGATTGGATCATTTGTTTGTATGTTGGATGACGAGTCTTAAGTCCTCTCATGTTTCAAGTATAAGTTTTTGATTTCTTTTTTGGATATCATAAATTTGTAGTTTGTTCATACTGTATAAAATAAAAAAGTTAAATTAAATATTTGAATATATGTAGTAATTATATAACTATTTTTACATATTTAAATTAAGATATGACAGTTATTTTTGACATGTTATAATTCTTTTTTGGTTGTTGAGATCAAAGACATAACATGTACTAAATCAATCTAAAATTAAATATCGATTTCAAAAAAATCAAAATTTACAAGAGAGAGATGAGAGATGTGATGGGAGGGAGTGTAGTATGTAGTCGCTATGAGGTTTTGGTATTGAAATGAGACTAGAGGGAGAATGAGATGAAATATTGGTATAGAAATGAGAGGTGTGAAGGGAGTCTAGGGGCAAATAAGACTTTTTATTCCTCTGTTACATTTAACTGAAGATGGCTTGACTTAGACACTAATTCACAACTTTTTAAAAAGCAGGGACCAATTGTTAAAAAAAAAGCAGGGATGAAGTCATTGATTTGTTCAAACCACAGGGACTACTCATCAACTAATCCAAGATTTAAAAAATGAGTGTCATTTGTGTTAGGCCAGAACTAATGGGTTCAATAATTCATTGGCAATCTTGCTAGTGCAACAACTAGATTTGCTTACGGTTGAATGCTAACGATACCAAAGTATTCGTCTTGTAGTGTCTCTTTAGGCGATAAAAATAAATCGATTTGATAAGTTCTCATGTTCAAGTAACATAGAATAATTATTTCACTATCAATATACTTCTAGAAACATCTTTTTTGATATAACACATCAAACAATCAGTAAAAAAATCATTTCTTATCTTGTTACACAAATAGGTTGTTACCTATAGTTTTTTTTATCTCAAATAAACATAGATTATAAAATTTATTAGTTTACAAAAATATTTCTAAAAATATGTTTGAATAAATATGATTAATAAAATATTATAAAATAGTAAAAACATATATCTAAACTTGAGCTACTAAAATATTAATCTCCCAAGATTAATCTTAAATTAAATAGATGAAATAGATTTGTCAATTGAGATTATAGCCACTTAACTACATTCAATTCAAATTAAACACAAACTTTCTTGTTTGGAAGTAATCGGCACGTGTCACAATGACTAAACTTCCAATTAAATATTGTACTCTTAAATTACTCTCTCTCTATCACCCTGTCATGCACTTCATCTTCTCCAACTTACTCTCTCGCACATGAAAGACACTGTTCTCAAAACGCCTCTGCTGAAACACCTTCACAACAATCCGCCCATGACGATGTTCCTTTTGCTTTGCCCTCTCTGCTGTCCGTGCTGCTTTGTCTCCAAGCTCCAAGTCTCCAACAATGGCGGCCCTTCCTCCCATGCAGTGGATGCTGCCTCATTGGCGGAGCCCGGTTGGGGCTTTCATGGCCCTCCTCCGGTCCACTGATATATATATACATATTTTTTTATCTAATTCTCAATAATAAATTTAAATACAATGGATGCTGAGAATTAAAGGTGGGTTGAAAATTTTTTCTCTTAAAGCAAGTGGAGTCATCTTCATATATATATACACACACACACGAAATTAGTTTTGAAAAAAAACAATAACATTTAGTATAAGATTTTTAATCATAAAAAAAAGTAGAATAAAAAGATAGATTTACTTAAAGATCTAAAAGAATAGATGGTAAAAATTTGGTGTAAGACGTATATATACTTGTTTTGGTTCTTTGGTTAGGGACGGTTTTCGGTACAGATATTGTTTAAGATCCAAAACCATATAAAATAAAAATTTCGGGATTGTTCGGTTCATAGAAAGTCGAAAGTCAACAATTTTTTCAGTTTTGATTCTTTTTTGTCTGAATGTTTGGTTCTGTTCGATAATTTCCAAAATCCATGCACAACTCTATATCCAGTAATTTAGACATTTAGTGTTTTTTATTATTGATTATTTAAAATAAAAATAATAACATCAACAAATTTCTGTTTATTTTTCAGTTTAATAAAATATTCTTAGAAAAGATAGCCCTTTAAAAAAATTTGGACGTCAATTTAATCCCAACTCTCTTAAATTTATTTAGGAGAAAAATATGTTTCGCAAGTAGAGTAATATGATAGGTTGATAATTCGTTTGACATTACAATATATAGCATATATTATATAATATTTATATAATAATTAGTGATGAATAAATAATAAAAAAATATAAAAATAATATATTTTTTAATAAAATATTATATGTTATTATTAATAAATCTTGAATGTAAAACATAAAAATACATATAGTATTTTTTTATAAGAAAATTTAAAGAATATTTTTTTTGTTGCCCGGACGCAATTCAATCCAACAAATAAGTAATTACCCCAATTTGTTATTTTTTGACTAAACGGCCTTTTGATTTATTGAATATTTATTAAATTAAAAAAAAAATAGAATACTTTATCTCAATTTCTGAAAAGCTTTGATATGACCTCACGGGTTGGCTCTCTTTTTTGTTACTTTCTTTTTTTTTTTTAAGATTAATAAGTAGCGTATTTTTACTGCATGTAACTATATAAACGAATAAACTTTCTTGTTACAAAATGTTCTCGAGAGCTATAACTGATACCGACAACAGACTTGAACTCGTACACTAATATAATCACTGTAGCACCTCATCAAAGACAAACGATAAAAACCTGATCAATTTAATATTTGAAATGCTCAATAATTTGATTGCCTTTTAACTTTGAACCACATTTCAACTTTTTTTGCGGACGTGTTTGTTTTTATATACTTATAAAAAAATTATTTTCGTTCAACATTAATAGAATATAATATATTTTTGAAAACATATAACATATTATATATAATTAATTTTATTAAAAAATATGTTACATTTTTATTTTTTTATCATTTATTTTTATTAATTATTAAAAAATATTATATGCTATATATTACGTTGTCAAACGAGCCCAGAAACACTACAAATGATCTATTTTTTTATTTTTTTGATAATTTTTTTATTTTTTATTATACAATTTAATTAAATTAAAAAAACTTGGACACTATCTTTATTAAAACAAAAGTTACATAGGTATTTCTAGATTGACAATAATTTTTGTTATGTTCTACATTGAAAAAAAAGGAATTTAGAGTAACTTAATGAGAAATTCATGGCTGTGTTCTTGAAACGTGTTGCCTTCGTTGCTAAAAAAATGGAGCTGCTTATTCTGTGAATTTGGATATATTGGAATTGCTAAGTTTTGGATATATTGTGAATTTGGATATCATAAAATGTACTTCAGTCACCAATTCTGGGGTGTGCATAGTATAATTTCAGCTGGGTTGCCAACAGTCCCAACTCCCAAGTCCCGCTAATTAAACAAACGTGAGTGATGCAGTAAAGTAAGGAAGAAGGTGAATTAAATGACTTAGGTCTTACCAAGTCCCTTACCTAGGAGTGACAATTCGTGTTATACATGACATAAATATTACAAAAATTAAAATCGTATCATGTCGTAATTGTGTATTCACAAATTGTGTCAGAAATTGACAACCCTAGTGCGTTCAGCTGGAAATTTAGCGTTCTGAGTTCGAAACACAACAATTTCGAGGGTAAACACAGAGGCGCCCCCGAGTAGGAGTTTTAAAGGGGAGAATCATGGGAGACAAGAGTAAATCTTTGTAAAAGGAAAAAAATCTATAACATCCTTCTTCGTCAGAGTTTGAGCTAAAATATCTTTATTTTTTTATAAGTAAAATATTTTTTATTTCAACGTGACTTGTAAAAAAAAGTAACGTTTGTGTTTTGCACGTATTAACATATCTTTAGGGTATTTTAATATTTTTTTGAAATTAAAAAAAATCAACTTGAGCAATAGATAAATATTATTCACCTAGCTAGCTAAGATGTTAGAAGATTTTGGAACTTCATTTAATATTTAGTTAGAATAGAACTGTTGACTTTTTAATATTAGGGACAGTTCAATTTCATTAAACCACAGGTTTAGTGGCATTTTTAGAGTGTAAAATAAATTTTATTAATGTACAAAACTCAGTACAAATTTTTTTAATAAAATTTGTACAAAAACAACCCAACTTAGATTAATTTAGGTCACTGAATGTTAATATTATAAAAAATATTCAAATGACATATAGTTAATATTGAAAGGTTGCAACTACATTAATAGAATAATGTATTCAATATTTACTCTTATTTTGGCGATTTCCTAAACCTCAAAAATGTAGATTGCAACTTATCACGCTATAACGAAAATGATTGCGCTATAATGACAAGGTAGAAGTAGTAATGATAGAACGATATAATAATGCTTGGATATAAATTAATGAAGTAGATTTGAGCTTATTAAAAAGGTTAAGAAGAATATTGTTAGTAGGAAATTAACCATAGTACTTCAATTTGTCCATATGGACTTAATCAATTCTTAATAATAAATAATACAATCTAAAACGTTAAATCTAATCTAAACATATCTTAACTATTAAAAATATAAAAATACATAACTCCAAAACCATCTTAGTCATTTCCATGATTTGAGCCATTCCTAGGTTTTATGAAATAATATCCCAAGAGATCACAATTTGACAACTTGGTTTCACCTAAGCAATACATTCTCCTCGGTCACCTACGTAATAGAGGCGCGTTAAACGCCACTCGACACTCCTTTCTACTCTGCGCCTTACCTCACCTGATCCTACCACTCTCTTCTTGAAATTACCATAATGCTCCTACTTATTGCGTCAAATTAAAGTACAACCGAAGCTATTTTGACCAGCACGGTAGTCCAGGTGGCGTGTAGTTTCGTCATTTCGTGTGCTAACGGCAACGTCAGGTTAAGGGACGTGGACGGCTGTGTAATTACATTAACGCCACCGGGGTCCGGGGATCATCCCAACGTGCGGGGCTTCTTCCCTCAAAAGCACAAACAACATTTGCCTCCGACTCTGTGAAGTCTTCGCAACTCCCGACGATTAGAACTTGCTGTTTCGTAAAATGTATAGCAGGGATGATAATTTAACCACCTAATCAAACTCACCCTAACCTAATCTGAATTGACTGCATGTGAATTTAACCACCTAATCCAATTTAACTGAGTTTGGGATTGGATTCGGATAAATTTTGAAATCCAAAAATTGAGTCTGGGTTAGGTGTGAATTTCACATTTTCTGTCCCAAATTGGAACCCGAACGTGATCCAAACAGTTTTCTTATTATAAATATAATTATATTCGCATATTGATAAGAAATTTGTTTATTTTATATGAAAAAATATTAAATATATGATTTAGATGATGAATTTTTATTTTTTATAGTTTAATTATTATATTTATTTATATATTTTTGAGATTTTTACATGGATAGATTGGGTATTAGTTTATTCATGGATATCCTGGGTATGATTATTCCTTTTTTATCCGATCGGGTATGAGTTAGGTTTTAGGTTTTTTTTTTTTTTCATTTTGGATTTGGATATAAAGGTGTCACTCCAAACCCAAACTCGACCCATTGTCATTCCTAAAATGTAGTGGCTTTTTTTCAAAGATTGATCACACAGTTAAAGAATTAAACTATTAACGATTTCTCTCATCCTAACCCCAACTTTTAGGTCTTGTTTGGTAAACTGTAGTGGTATTATTTTTGTACAAAGAATGTTTTTTTACTTCATGATTAGAGTATCAATAGTTTCTCTGATTCTAACAAATGTTTTTTTGATATTTGAACGCTTAAGTTCTTGAAAGCTAATCCTCTTAGGATTAGCATGTTAGAGTTTGTTTGGTTGGGAGTAAATGAGTGGAAAAAATGCTACTTTCCGATAAGTTGATAAACTTTCTTTGCTTAGTTAAACAAAAGAAGTTGAACTTCCCGAAAAGTCAAGTACTTGACTTTCTTTTGACATTGGGAAGTAACTTCTTAATGGAAAATGTCAGGAAGTTCAACTTCCTTAATAACCAGTCAAACATTTTACGAATATATCATCAAAATACTACTTATTTATAATTTATTTATTTATTTTTATTTTTTTATAAATTATTTCAATAATAAATTTTGATAAATTATTTTATAAATTATTTTTTATAAAATATTTAATAAATAAATTTTATATAAGTTATAAAAAATATTTTATATTTTTAAGATTTTCAAAATATGTTTTATATGAAATATTTTCATTTAATTAATTAAATAAAAATTTTCAATTTTTTAAAAGTCTTCATTATAGAATTGTGTGAAAAAATA
>CAODLS010344440.1:0-17751 GCA_948243855.1 Flueggea neowawraea
AGGGACATTTAGAATAATATCCCTTTTATCTCTATAGTTTTACTATCAAGTCACGTACTTGATAGCACAAAGAAAGAATAAACTATTCATGGAGTTTTATATTCATAAAACAAATGATATTTCATAGAAATGAAATGCCTATTTATTTTTAAATAAACCGAAATAACATTGTTTAAATGATTGGGCTAGGGCACAAAACTAACATGGGTACCAATGGGTTGGTACATTAGTTGGGTGGCAGCTAGTTTCGTTGTGAGTGCTTTGTTAGAGTTATGGATTATGATCTAATTTGGAGATTTAGGCTTGATTCTTGAGATTTGGATGATAGAGTTTGAATAAATTGAAGATGGAGCTCTATTAGTATTTTGTATACCTAAGTAATCTTTCTGATTTAAATCTTCTGGAAATTCGATGACGAATTTCTTTTGAAGGGGGAAGTATATAATAATTTGATTTTTTCAACCATTTTTTTCAGGTAAATTTTCCTTTGAAAACTTTTTCGAATTAATTATTTTTGACAGATTAATTTTAGTTTGAAATTTCATTAAATTAATTAATGATATTTTGGAGTGTTAAAATTTTGTTGGTGTTAATAGGATTTTTGAAGTGTATTGGGGAGTTAAATTGAGTGAAAATTGGTTGGAATTGGAAAAAGAAAGAAAATTGAAAGAAAAGAAAATGGGAGTCTGAACTACAGGTCCTTCGGCGTTTGATCCAAACGGCGTGTCGTTTGGCTTTCGTATGCACTGTTGTTCGGTTGATACAAAAATAACGCGTCGTTCGCTGGAGAGGAAGCTGTCGTTCGCGCGTGAATGCGGTCGTTCGTGCGCGTGATTCCTGCTGCGAACGACAAGTAGTTCGACTTGTCTGGGGTTGACTTCTTTGGTAGCAAAAACGACTTGTTGTTTGGTGGGTCTTTTAAACAAAGCAGTCAAATCTTTTCTTTCTTCTTCTGCATTTTTTTCTCTTCTTCTTCCTCACAACCGACTCTCTCTCTCTCCTCTCTCTTTTCCTCGTCAGCCGAACGAGCCTCTGGAGGTAATCTCTCTCTCTCTCCTCCTTTCTTTGGTCATTTTTCTTTCGTTTTTAGGAGAGTTTGACCGGAGGAGATTTTTGAATTTTGGGAGTGATTTTTTATGGTTTTCGGATGATTTTTATGGGGTTTTGATGGGGAGAGTTGGAAGAACATGAATCTAAGTTAGAAATGGAAGATTGGAGGATTTTTGATGAAAAGGGTAATTCGGTCCAAATTGGTTTTGCGTGTTTGACTCTGTTTTTGGATGAACCGATGTTAGATTTGGACTCCATAGGTGATTTTGAGTTGAATGGTATGGTTGAAAACATTGGGTTATGCTTGGTTCGGGATTAGGGACCATTTGTTTTTTTTTATAACGAAAGGACTAAAAACTGCCAAATTCTGAATATTTGGAGGACTGAACTTGATATTTGGCATTTAGGACTGAATCTGATATTGTGCATAGTGGCAGAATTGTAATTTTCAAAAACTTAGGGTTAAGTTGTAATTTTAGAAATTGAAGGATTAAATTATAATTTTAAATTACTTCGAGAATTAATTTAGAAATTCTAAAGTCATAATTTGCTGATGTCTTGGGAATTAAATAGTAATTTTGAAAAGTTCAGGAACTGGTCTGTAATTTTACACTGGGGTGTAATAATTGGATATTCATGTTAGATTTAGGGCCGAAATAATTTTCGGGGCTGTTAGAGTGTTTGGGTTGCATATGCATTTGCACGTATTTCATTACAGTTACGGTACTATGTCTGATTTATGAATGTATTGTTTGTTCCAGCTCTGCGTGGTTTCTGAGGAGACCATTCATTCACCAGTGGACTGTGCTCGGGATTATTGCTCGACTTCCAAGTGAGTGTGATAACACTTTAGACACGTAGGTTGTGTCCTCTAAATTCTGTATATATTTTTGTTGTGCTGAACTTGACATGACATTGGAATTAATAAAGGATAGAAAATCCTAAAAATATGACTTATGTGATAACTTTGGTTGTGGAAACCAGTTTTGAAAATTATTTTGTTTCTGAAAAATAAATATTAAGTTTTTAATATTTATTGTGATATCTGAAATGAACGTTTTGGGTTTTTGAAAATATATTCTGGAGCAAATAAATTTTATTTGAAATAATTATTGTTTTTGAATACTAAATATTTTTGTAATAAATATTTTATCTGAAAGGTTGTTATCGTTTTTGGAAAAATGATGTATTCATTCAATGTGGTATTCATGGAATATTTGAATAAATATTGAAATGTTTTGGTGAAAAACTTTGTTTTGGGACACCCAACTACGTGATAACGTAGTCTTGATACACCAGAGTTGTATCATTTGTCTGTGTGGCTATACTTTGTGCCTAAATGGCCTATATTCTCGCCTTAGTAGCTATATTATACCATGGTGCCTTATGTGGCTAATCTTCACCTATGTGGCTAATACCGAGTTTGAGTAACTCGATGAATATGAACTTTGATCCCAATATGAAAATGTTTTGAACAATAGTTTGAAAAATAGTTTTGAAACTATTCTCTCAAAAATATTTTGGAATTTATTCTGAAAATACTTCGGTATTTAACTTTGAAAATACTTTGGTATTTAACTCTGAAAATAAATTTGGAATTTATCTTTGAAATATTTTGAGTATTTATCTCTGAAAATATTTAGATATTTTTCTCTGAAAAAATTCGAAAATATTTGAAAAAAAACACTTTGGCTATTTTGGATTTGAGAAATTAAATATGTTATTTAATTTCTTCATCTAATAAATTTCGGTAATTATCTGTTGTCTGCTCTGTATGTAAAAGGATTGCAAAGTGGATTTTTGAAACAATCTATTTATATATACGGCTGTATATATATATGATATTATTTGGATATATACATGCATGTGGTAGTTTTCGAAAATATTTTCAAAACCCTTTTGAGGAGCCTGTGCCGCTCTTTTGTATTATCAGCTCACTAGGGAATCTTACCCTTTTATTTTTCTTGTCTTTGTTCTACTTCACTTTTCAGGTAGTTGATAGCGGACGTTTGGTTCTTACGCGCTCAGTGAGTGCCCTATTGTTCGGGCTGAATTGTGTTATTTTAGTTGCTCCACACTGGGTAGTGGGTTATGAACTTGCATTTGCTAAAAAATATTTAGCGGTTTTACTTGAACTATTTATTTAGTATTTTGTTATTACAATTATATTGTAATTATATATTCGGGACTATTATTTTTGAAAAACGTATCTTTGCTAAATTGTTTAATACGGTAAATAAGCCGATTAATAATATGAATTTGGGTGATTTTTGTTCTCCGAGGCTTGCGCGAGATGGGTCGTGCTTCCATAGACTGTTCGCCTCGTACGCCGATCGTAATCCCGAAAATGGGTCGTGACAGGTTGGGAGACCCTTCACATTACATGACATTACATTACACGTCCCTTGTGGTGTTTTATCATGTTTTTTTCTTAGTTTTAGCCTTCATCTAGTCTTAGTCTACTGTTTCTTTTCAACTCTCCAATTTCTCCATTTTTTTCTTCATTAATAAAATCAAGTTTCATCATTGTGTTTCATGAATTGCATCAAGGAATGAAGATCCGATACACGAATTTTCATCCCTTTAATTCGTTTAAGCATTCTTCCCGAAGTTAGAACGAGTCATTGGTTTGGAAAAACCGTAACTCTCATCATTTGTTATGAAGAGAACAAAATTGGCCTTTAGTTATCTTGCAGAAAACAGTCAACAACAAACCATAACTCAAAAACATAAATTCGAGATTCAGGCACAATATATTTGGAACAGGAAAAAAAGTATGCCTTTTGACTGGTTCCTTGATTTTTTTTTTGCCGAATCCATTTAAAACTTTTTCCTCGGTGGTGATTGAGTTGTGGAATGACAACTATAGAGACCCTGCTTTCTTTAATTGCAACACGCAATGAATGGGGGTAAAGAGCCAGATTAGCAGCCAAATTTTTACAGATTAGACCAAAGGAACGATAGCATTTTCCCTTATTTTTTAGCCTACCCATTGGTTTTCAGCAGTTAACAAGAGCATGTTCAGTGGTCAACAACAAGCAATTTGATGACGGTCCATGACAAGATTGTATACAGAGATTTTGTACTGTCAAGGCTGAATGCACAATTTTGGCCTCAATACAACAGTGTTCCGCAATTAAATTTGACTGAAAATTTGTTAAAACAAGAGGAGAGGGAAGCATTACCAAAAGGTTCGTCGGATTCTAGCGGAGGCCTCTTTAGCTCAAAACATAAAGATAGCCACCACAACATGTTTCTCCAGGGGATATGCATCACATACATTGTTTATTGGTGAGTTAGTGTAATAAATAAAAATCTAAGTGGTTAGCACTATAGGCCACCATAATTTTTCAAGGCTACCACAAAATATAGTTTTCATGTGATGCTGCAGCGATTTTAGCATGAGGTCACGAGAATTTTTGCAGGCAAGATTGTTGTCGTACAATATTGCCAGGGACTTTCAATTTTTGCAGGGCCACTAACACACTTACAAACTCTCTCTAATCCGTCTCTCTTCACTTCTCTTGGTCTCTAATTGATTCCTTTCCATTTCTTGAGGTTAGATTACTCCTTTAACACATCTCTTTCTTCCATTTCATCATTTAATCTTTTGGATTTCTGATTTTGGTCAGAATGATGTTTCAAGTTAGGGTTTTGGATCTAGATCAATTATGTGATAATGCGAGTCAGAGATGGTTAGATTATGTTTGATTTTACCTAAATGAAGTTAGAAATGCAAGGATTTGTCTTGGGTTTTGTTGTTTATGCATGTATGTGAAGTGGGTATTGTAAGTGACAGTTTTGAGCTTTGATCTCTGTTTTGAATGGATTTTTAGTTGATTAAAGTTAACTTCTGTTAATATATGATAGAATGAACTTATAATTAGCTTGTGCTTGTGTTGAAATTGAAGATTGATGTTGTTTTGAAATGGGTCAGGGTTTTGGCCGAGTTTGTGAATATTGTTCATGATTATGGGTTTGTTTGGAGTAATTGAATATAAATTTATGATTAGGAGGTTGATTGGAATTGATTGGAATAATTTAGAACATTGGGTGTTGACTGAAAACAAGGTATGGATTATTTTGGGAACAATTCCTATTGCTAGAAATAGAATATAGTATTTTGAATAATTGGGGTTTAGTAGTTGATTGTGAATTAATTGGAGGACTAAATGATTGAATTGAAAAGTTTGGGAGACTGATTCTTTAATTTTATGAAGTGTTTGAGATGGAATGGTTATACATTAGGTTGAAATAAGATTTTCGACACCGTTGGGGTTTGAGTCTACATTTGCATTCATGCATAATTTGTATTGCCATAGTTAGCATGTTTGTTATTTCTTTGATAAATTCTGTATCCAGTTCGGTTTGACTTTCGAGGTGACCTGCCATTCACCGGTGGTCAGTGATTGGACTATTTCCTCGGTGTCCATGTAAGTGGATGACAACTTTAGACACATATGATGTGTCTTCTAAATCTATATTGTTTTCTCTGTGCATGGAATTTGACATGCAATATGGAATAACTAAAGGATAGGAAATCTTAAAATCTTATGTAATATCCCGCCCGTTTCGGTTAAGAGTACTAAAGCTCTCCAATTGGATTCTAATTGATCTCGTGATGCTGGAGATTTTAATGGATGAAATTTGCTATTCAATAAGGGTAATTGCAGGCTATCACGACCCATTGCGAGCCCACGACCGTCGTACGAGGTGAACCGTCTATGGAAGCCGGACCCATCTCACACAAGCCTCAGAGATTAGAACATATTACCCAAACGATCAGATTAATAAAATATTTGTTAAAACGTTTAATAATCGAAAACATAATAAGAAATCAAATATATATATCAAAAGTTATAAATGCGGAACATAATTCAAAAGCCAAAATGACAACCCGATAACCCAACTACATCCCGATGCGGAGCTCTACAAAACAAAAGACAAGCCCGGACGAAAAGGGCATCACTAACCAAAAGAATGCCTCACTGGTGACATGGATGCAAAATTGTTACCGAAGCCAAAATATGTGAACCTACTCAATAGGGATCACTCAAATAGAGAAACAAAGGGGGTCAGGACCCAGTAAGGAATAACACTCCAGATCGCCTCATACTTGTCTCACAAAGACTGTTTTGAAAATATTTCAAAACTATCACAATCCCCAAAAAAGTCCCTGAACTCTCAGAAATCGACAATATGCAAAATATAAAAAATGGCACAGTTTGGTCCCTCAGAACCATGTCAAACTCGAGTTAGCCAAAGTGCTTACTCGGGTTATCCATCCCATGATTAATTTGAGTTATCCAAGGCATTACTTGAGTTAGCTAAGTTCTTATTCGAGTAAGTAACATGTCCAGATTTTTCCAGAAATCAACCAACTCGATTTAACTGAAAAAATCAACACCAAACACCCACATTGTCTGTAAATAAACCCCTAAACTCAAATCCATGCTCAAAATCATCAGAACAACTCGAACTCATCCTAAATTGACAGAAAGGAATGGTTTCAAACCCATTTCAATAACATTCTTAATTCTAAGGATTTCGAGCTAATACTAGGAGTTTCTAGACTCCCAACACCCCGAATAAATAAACCCAAACAACCAAAACAACAGGAACAACATGAATCTGAGCCAATGAACAATTGTTTAAAACCCTAATATGAACATTCTTGCAAGAATGATGAAAATGAAGTAAAGAAGAGTTTATAAGCCCAATCTTACCTCAAGGAACGATTTGGAATGAAGGAGAACCAATGAAAGTGACTATTGGACGCAATGAGAGTCATTTGAGTGAGAAATGAGAGTAAGAGCCGAATGAAGTCGGGCGAGTTATATATATAGACCCCAACTCTAACTCGAGTTGGAAGAAGCCTAACTTGAGTTACACATGGCTTGCTCGAGTAGCAACTCTTGATAACTCGATTTGAGCTACCCAGAAACACGACCCAACACATGACTTACTCGAGTAACCAATTGGCTTACTAGATTTACATACACCTCCTCTCACTCGAGTTATCCCAAGACTAACTCGAGTTATCCGTGGGTCATCTAACTCGAGTTATACAAAATCTAACTTGAGTAATCCTAATAAAACTCATCAAAATTTCACTCAAAAATCCAATGAACAAGATAAAAAAAGAACTGAACAGAACAATACAGGGAATCCGATCAGAAATCGACGGATATTACACAGGCGGCTTGACGTTGTTAAGTTTTAATGTTGAGTTGGGACGAGTTCGAAAGCGAGAGGAGTCGGGATGTGAAAAGTAAGGCACCTTACATACGTAAGATATGTGGGATTCACATATGTGAGGAATCAATGTCATGTACTTGAGCTATGCAAAGTGGGGATGATCAACGTACGTGAGAATTTTAGTGACGTACGTGAGGTGTAGTATGAGACTTCCATATGTGATTTTTCACTCTGATAACGTATGTGAGATTCTTGGTATTGTACGTGAGGGTTCCCTAACATACGCGAGGTAAAAAGTGACGTACGTGAGCATCGTTCAGACAGCCTTAAAGCGTTGAACAACCCGATTTGCTTCATTTACTCACTCCTCTCTCACTCAAATCTCTATCAACTCATTTGGGATTCTTCCACATTGTTTTTCCATCCTTCCTAACCATTTTTGAGGTAAGATTATATATCTTTCTTGGATTTAACGTCTCTTTCATGCTTTGATTCATGGGTTGCATTTTTGGTCGAATTTGTTAGGGTTTGAATTTTCTAATGATTCTGAGTTATTGGATGCTTAGGGTTGTTATATTAGACTTCATTAAGGTTAAAGGAACTTGATTTGAGCCTTAAATCAACAGATTTGATGAGCTATTATGTGGGTTAGGGTTTTGAATGGTTTTGGTTGGTTTTGATCAATTTTGTAGTTTGTTTGTTGGATTTGTTGATTGATTAATGTTCCTAAGGTTGTTTCTAAGCAATGTGGACATATTGGAACGTTGGGTATCAATTGATTTGAGATTTCAGTATTTTTGAGAAATAAGCTTTCTGGCTGGATATTTTTGTAAATTTTAGAAGGTTTGAACTAAATTTGTAATTTTTGGAAAGTTGGTGACATATTCATAATTTCTGCAAGTTGGGATCCATATTTGTAATTTTGGAAAAGTTGAGGTACATATTTCTAATTTCTGAAAAGTTGGGGACTAACTCGTAATTTCACTAGTTAAGCATTAAATTGCAATTTTTGAGAGTTCGGGGTTGAATTTGAGAATTCTAATTTATTGAGGACCTCTTGATAATTTCAGAATACTTTGAGGACTATATTGAAATTTGTCAAGTCTTGGAGACTAAAACGTAATTTTACAGTGGTCGGGGACCAAACTATAATTTTACGTAGATTATGAATTTATGATCGAGAGTGATGGATTCGCATTCGATATATGTTTTCAGCGGCTATGAGAGTTTGCATTGCATTTGCATATCATGCATTTGGTATGACCACAATACCATATTTTGATATATGTTATATTTGTTCATGTTCAGCTTTTTGTTTGTGCCAAGCAAAACCAACCACCGTCTAGTGGGGCTTGACTGGTGATACAACTTAGACATTTAGGTGAGTGGATAACAACTTCAGAAACATAGGCTGTGTCTCGAAACTTCTATTATGTTTTATGTTGTGCTGAACATAATTATGAAAATGGACTAATATGAGGATTGGTTAAATGAATAAAATGATTATGTAATTTTTATAATCAACACTATGTTTTTTATGAAATTGATATATATGTATTATATGTATCTTTTCTATGATTTAAAATACTAAATTTCATGCCAATGATTTATGACACGTACAATTATGGTTTTTGTTTTATGATACGGGACACCTACGCTGTGGGATTGAATTAGCCTTTGGTATACTAATGATATATGTAATATGAAATCCCAGCCACCAGGGATGTCGGTAGCCACTTGTTCTGATCCAACACGTGAATTGTTATGATAGTGGTCAAGTCCACATCACCCATGTTGTTTTGTGCCACGTGCACACCCACATTCATGGTCCCTTATCAATGATATATGTTTTTGACTATGAAAATATGTTTTAAGAATCAAAATTAGTTTTAATGCATTTTCGTGCTTGCTAGATGCTTTTCTTAAAAATGATCTTCGAAAGGATTTTCAAAAAGCTATTATTTATAGCATATATATATGTATATGTATATGTCTATACCTGCATGTGGTATTTTTAAACTGTTTTGAAAATAGTCTTTGTGAGGCACGTATGAGGCAGTTTGGAGTGTTTTCCCTCATTGGGGCCTAACCCCCTTTCCTTTGTATGTCTACTGTTTATTTTATTTCACAGATTCACCGTTTCTGGCTTCGACAACTTTTCTGCATCTTGGATATCAGTGACATATCTTTTGGTTAGTGACGACATTTTGATCGGGCTCTCTTATTTATTAATGTTAGAGCTCCACACCAGAATGTTGTCGGGTTACTGGGTTGCTCTTCATACTTTGATGTATTTTGATATATTTCGTATATATATATATTTGGATATTTTATTTATGATATATGTTTATTCTATCTTGTGGTTTTAAATAACAAATATTTTGATTAAATAATTGTTTTAATCAACTGCTTTGGGTAGTATGTTATGATCCGTGAGGCTTGTGCGAGATGGGTTAGGCTCTTATAGATGGTTCGCCTCGTACACTTGTCGCGGGCTCGCAATGGGTCAGTATGATTTACATCCATAAACCTTTTGATCTATGGTTGGTACTGTGGCTATCACTTGCATTATGACATTTCATATACGATTGTTGGTTGTGGTATGTAGATATGGACTGATGTCGTGGTAGAGGTCATGGGAGACCTAGACGTGTTCCTGTTGAAGTCGTTGCTCAGTCTGTGGCTGATCAACATAATGCTCATAGTGTGTAAGAGGTTGCTGCTCCAACACCTCAGCCCTAACAGATGTCTCAGTTGGAGATTATGGTGCATTTCACTCAGGCTGTTGAGCGCGTTGAGAGCTTCTTACTTGTCAGGTAATTACAGGTCAGCCCATTCTGTCAGGTGATGCACCATCAGTTCCTCCTCCCAGCCAGAGGTGGTAGCTGTACCAGCACCTGTTATAGCTTCAGAAGCGCCTCAATCGGAGGCTAAGTCTCAACTTGTCAGGTTCTTGAAACTTACTCCGCCCAGATTTGCAGGCAATTTTGGAGATGACCCTCATGGCTTCACTTCTACAGTTGACTAGTGGTGTCGATTCGTGTTATTGTGTCATAATCATGTCCTACCATTTATATATCACAAATCATTATATAAGATATAAACATTACAAAAATTGAATTCGTGTCAATCGTGTCGTTTCATGTCGTGTAGTCTCACAAAGTCTTGTTATCGTGTCAGAAATTGATAGGCCTATGGTTGGTCGATGTTTCGAGGCTATGAAGCTCACCGATGAGGCAACGATAGTTAGGCTTGCATCATTTTTATTGGACGGTCGAGCTGCCAGATGGTGGCTGGATAGAGGATCTCAAAGGATTGTTGCATGGGATGAGTTCAAGAGTGAGCTCATATTTTTTGTCCTTCCCCGGAGTGAGAGGGATAAAAAGAAATATCAGTTCAGCGAGTTTATCCTAGAGTCGGACATGTCAGTGAGCGAATATGAGGACCTTTTCTGAGATTTGAGTAGATATGCACCGGCTGAGGAACGTGGTGAGGAGGCCTTAGTAAGGAAGTTCTTGAATGGGTTGCTACTTAAGACTCACATAGTGGTAGCGACTCTAGGTTTGACTATAGTATCACAGATTTGTGAGGTTATGTGAGGCATAGTGTATCAGGATGAAAGACAGCCGAGGGTAGACCGATGGTACGTTTGGAGGACAGCAGGGTCGTTGACAGAGTTGCTTGCCTGAGAAGAGGTACAGACATTGCTCTGAAGGTCAACATCAGAGTTCCCAAAGTGCTAGTATGGCACAGCCAGCTGGGAGTGCCGGAGGTCAGCGTTCTGGAGGGTCGCATCCACCGTGTGAGATTTGTGAGGGGAGACACTCAAGGTTTGTGTCAAGATGGAAGGTCTTTGTTTTCATTATATGTAGCTGGGCCACAAGATGGATAATTGTCTCACAAAGAATGGAACCGGATCACAGACAGTCCAGACAGTGGCTAAATGTATGGGTACCGCTAGTTCTGGAGCTGGCAAAGAGTCAGGCAGAGGCGTGACAGGTTTTGGAACTCGTAGGCAGATTGGTCAAGGTAATGACCTTGGTCAGACAGGTCAGAGTTCTACTTCAGGTGGACAAGCTCATGTCTACCATTTGACTCGTTAGGAGGCACCTCAGGTGGACAGGCTCGTGTCTATCATTTCACTCGTCAGGAGGCGCATACCTCCAATGCTGCAATTACTGGTACACTATCTATTTTTGGTACTTTTGCTTATGTACTATTTGATATTGGTGCATCGTATTCATTCATCACTCCTTTGCTTTGTTGAACGTTTGGGGTTATTATTCCATAAGTTGGACAATTTGTTAGAGGTTTCATCATCTTTGGGCAGAAAGTTACTAACTAACTCAGGGGTTCACGGTTACGTGATTGTCATTTATGGGCACGAGACGTGGGAGAGTTTGATGTTATACTCGGTTTGGATTGGCTATCAACTTAGCACGCTACTCTAGATTGTTTTGGAAATAGAGTATGCTTTCGACCACTTGGTCAGGCCGAGTTTTATTATTTGGGTGAGCGAGACAGTGTTGGCTAGAGTTATGTATCAGCTATTAAAGCAAAAAAAAAAAAAGATCCGCCTAGGGTGATGCATATTTGGCTTTTGTCTTGGTAAAGTCGAAGGGACCAGAGTTGAAAGTGTAAGACGTACCAGTAGTTCGAGAGTTCTCAGACGTGTTTATGATCCCAATATGACAATCCAAGAGGGGGGGTGAATTGGATTTCTTACTAAAAACTTTTTGCAATATTTTGAAAAACAAAAATCAATAGCTCAATCCAACACACACAATCTCAGAAACATAAATGAAAATGAGTAAGGGATAGAGAAAAAAAAATCAAGATTTATAGTGGTTCGGTCCTCTTTGATTATGTCCACTTCTCTAGCCTCAACTAGAGAATTTCAATCCACTATCTCTTCCTTACTTGTGGGTGGAGTTAAACCATTACAACCTCTTGTTTTTTAGGCTCACAAGAAATCCTTTCCAACCCTTGTTTTAACTGGCTCAACAAGAAAAGAAACAACCACTTATTTTTCAAAGGCAACAAACAAGCAAACATACCCTACCCACATGCTTTAAACCAAAGCTTGATTACAAACGGTTTCACATAAATCAAATGGTATTCTCACAACAACTCTCAAAGCAAATAACAACTTAAAAGATTAGTTGTGGTGTAAGAACTTGAAAACACTTAGAAAGAGAAAATAAAGAATGACATTAGCAAAGCTTGGGCACACTATGAAAATGTTCTCTGCTTGTCTCTGATGTGCATAACTCTATTTATAGGCAGACTCCAAAATGTAGCCATTGTGAGACTCGAAATAGTCGTTAAGAGATGAGAAAGAAATTCCGATTTGATGACATTAGCAAATACAAAGTGCATTGTATCCCATGCAACGTGTGTTGTAAATGTCTCATTGATGTACAACGTGACTTGCTTCGGCATCAAATGTTGCACAATGTAATGTATCTTGTATCTCTGCAAGACGACTTGAGTTTCCATCCAGAATGATCACCTGGATATTTTCTTCTTACAGCTTGACTTGTGTCCATTTGCAATGTGCATTGATCATGCCTTAGTGTGCGTTGCATATTGCACTTCATTCTTCAAGTGCGTTGTCGATCTCCAAAGATCGCTCCTTTGATTCTTCACATGAATACGTTAGATGTCAGAGAATATTCAAATTTGAATCCTAATGCGCCTACTTGTCAGATGCTGACATCACCCACTTCAACGTGACTTGTATCAGCTTGCAACGTGCGTTGAGGAATATTTTCAAAGGTTACTCCTTTACTCATCAACGTGACTTGAAGCAGATTATAACGTTGATTTCCATTGCTTGTAAGTCGACTTCTAGTCTGATGCTCATTCTCATCTTCATGACTTGTAGACTCTACAACGTGACTTGTACACAAGTGCATTTTATGCTGAGAGCATTTCATTGTATAACATGACTTAAGCTCTATGCAACGCGCCTTGCATACTCCATAGATCTAATGCTTCCTTAGCTCAGCTTGACAACGTGAATTGTAGCCTTTGCTGCGTGACTTGTAACTCAACTAGAAAACCCAAAATTCCTTTGGTATGATCAACGTGACTTGTAGTGGATATAACATGCCTTGATCATACTGCAATGGGCTTGGCATTGCTTAACTTTATGACATGTTTTGTTAAAATCATCAAAACTGTGAGTCAACAGTGTTTCTTGAGGAGTTTCCAGCACTTTCGCCTGAGCGCGAGATTGAGTTTTCTATTGAGGTTCACCCTGGTACCGATTCGATATCGATTCCACCATATTGGATGGCGCCAGCAGAGTTGAAGGAGTTAGAGACTCAGTTGAGAGAGTTGTTGGACAAGGGCTTTGTCCGACCGAGCATTTCACATTGGGGCGCTTCGGTCTTATTTGTAAAGAAGAAGGATGTAAGCCTAGGATGTTATGTATTGTTGTTAGAGCTATACATCGAGATGATGTCAGCTTACTGGGTTGCCTTTCATACTTTGATTTATTTTGATACATTTCATTATATATATATTTTTGGATATTTTATTTATGATATATGTTTATTTTATCGTGTATTTTTACATAACAAAGTTTTGATTAAATAACTGTTTTAATCAACTGCTTTGGGCAATATGTTATGATCCATAAGGCTTGTGCGAGATGGGTCAAGCTCTCATATACGGTTCGCTTTGTACGTCGGTCGCAGGCCTGCAATGTGTCGTGACATCTGACTTACATGAAAATCTCTGTTGTGGAAACTAAATTTCCTTTGGAAATTATGATGATTTTTGAAGTAAATGTTATGTTTTGATATTTATTATAACTTCTGTAATAAACACTCTATTTTTTATTTTAAGATATTTTTTGTAACAAATATTCTATGTGGATTTAAGAATTTTTTCTGAGGCAAATATTATGTTTTGAAATAAGTATGATTTTTGTAATAGTATTTTATTCTGAATTTAAGAGTATTTTCTATAAAAAATAGTTCATTCAGTACTTTGAAATATTTTCTGTAATAAATGTTTTGGTTTGAACGTTTGATATATTTTGATAAATAATATGTTTGTTATGCATGTTACCTATTTGAATATTTTTTAAATAAATATTTCAATATATTTTCAGCAAAATAATTTGATATGAGACATCTAGCTACGGGATAGCGTAGCATTTAGTATACCAATGCTTTATCATTTGCCTAGGTGGCTAATATTCGCCTATATGGGTAATACTTGATTAAATGGATATACCCAGTGCCCAAGTGGCCAACTCATAGCTAAGTGGTTATCATTGAATCTGGTTGACTCTACTCAACTGATTTTTGTCCCATGAAACCTGTGGTATTATTCTTTGCAAACATTTTGGAAATAGATGTGATTTTCAATAAATGTTTTGAAGAGGAAATATTTTGGCTATTTCATATTTTGGAAGCTAAATATTTTATCTAATTTTTTATTTAGTCAATTCGGGTGACTGTTTGTTATTTATCTTGTTTGCGAAAGATTTCGAAATAATTTTTCAGAAATATTATTATTCTATGTATAGTGTGTATATGTATATACACTTATATCTGCATGTGCTATTTTTGAACTGTTTTCAAAATGGTTTTCGTAAGGCCCATAGTCGCTATAGAGTGTTATCCCTCACTGGTTTCTTACCCCTTTCTTTTTTCCTATTTATTTTACTTCATATTTCAGGTATTCTTGATAGGGAGCATTCGATCTTCTGCGCTAAATGAGGTACTCAGGTCAGCAGTGAGTGCCCTATTGTTCGGGCCCGAGTTTCTGTTATGTTAAATGCTCCACACCGGGTAGTGGGTCATGGATATGTATCTGATGATATATTGGTTAAACTGTTTTTAAATATAATTAGTTATTCAGTATTTTGATAACTTGGTTATATTTTATTATTATTCGAGGATATTGTCTGTAAAACTTATTATCTGTTAAAATGTTTTAATATGACTAATAAGCTGAATAATAATAATACGAATTCGGGTATTTATTTTTTTTCTTTGAGGCTTGTACAAGAAGGGCCGAACTTCTGGTTCGGTTCGCCTCATACACCATTCATGGTCCGAAAATAGGTCGGAACTTAGAACACAACAAAAATATATATGATTTCAAAAGACACAACCTATGTGTCTATAACTGTCATCGCACTTCCCTGGACACCGAGCCAAATAATCCAAATCACGGTCACCGATGAATGACTCGTCACTTCAGAAATCGAACAGACTTGACAACATAATTTATTATAATAGAGATCAAACACGGTAACTGTGGCATTACTGAATATATGAAATGCAAATGCAGATGCATACACTTGTTTGACGTCGAAAACCTAAGTTAATCCAAGACCTATCGCTCTTGTCTCGAAAATTGAAATCTACGTAAAATTACAGTTTGATCTCCCAATTTTTTTAAAATTACCTTTTAGTCCCTAAGACCTCAAAAAATTATGGATTACTCCCAAAATTTTTAAAATTTACAAATCAGACCCTTACGTATTTCAAAATCACAAATCAAGTCTTAGCCTTTCTAAAATTACAAGTCTAACCTTAAATTTCTCAAAATTATAATTCTAGACCTATTCTTTATAAGCAAAATGTCTAGTCTATTCCTAAAATTTTTTGGAATTGTGAAAATTATATGTTTAAGCCTTTCGACAGAAAATCACACCAAAACGTACCAAAACCCAAACCGATCGAAATCCAATGTGCCAAAAAACTCAAATAATCCCTAACATGTTCAGAATGATAAAATCATCATAAAATCCATAGAAGAAACACCAAACCATCCAAAATCCCTTCAAACCCGAATTTACACCATGACCCATTTCAGAAGTATACACCACTCCACCCTACTCAACTTACATCCATGTTTTTCTAAGTCCTACCAACCTAGATCCATCAAAACCCCATCCAGATCCATCATTATTGGCTCAAAAATTCAGACATCATCTCCCCACCAAACCCATTTCATTTTCTGTGCAACACAACTTAAAAACCTAAAAAAATAGAGAAAATGAAAACAAAAATGGATAGAATCATTGTTCTCAAGAATGCAAGGAGAACGGACATAAAGAAGTTGGAAGTGAAAATGGACGGATTTGAGGTGAAGAAACTTGAAGAAAAAGAGAGGAACCAAAACAGAGTCGGGTGGGTGGTTTTAAAGAAGAGGATGTCAAAACAGTGTGTTTTGGAACATCGAGGTGGTGAGACGCTCCTGCAAGGCTATGAGACTCACGTTTCACCATGAATGACAAACTTACTCAAGGAACTACAGCCTTCTAGACAATGAGTAGCTGAACCAGTTGACGAGTCGTGTGTTACAGCCCGAGTTTCCACCAATATGATTTCCTTCTTTCTTCTATTCAATTCAAATTAATTCCATCGACATCCAAAGATTTTAAAAACTTCAAAAGATCATCAAACATCAAATTATCAACTCATATATCCAAAGATCAATCGAATTAGATCGAAAGGCTGCAGAAGTTTCTGTAATCCTAATATGGCTATCCAAGAGGGGAGTGAATTGGATATCTTGCTAAATATAAAAACTTTTTTTTAAAATTTTTGTAATATTTTGAAAACAGAAATCAGTAGCTCAATCCAACACACAACTTTAGAAACTGAAATGAAAATAAGCAAGGGATAGAGAAAACAAATCCAAGATTTTTAGTGGTTCGGTCCTCTTTGACCTACATCCACCCCTCTAGCCTTAACTAGATAATTTCAATCCACTAACTCTTCCTCACTTGTGGGTGGAGGCAAACCATTACAACCTCTTGTTTTTCAGGATCACAAGACAACCTTTACAATCCATTGTTTTTAACTGGCTCAACAAGAAAACCAACACCCACTTGTTTTCAAAGGCAACAAACAAGCAAACCTATTCTACCCACAAGCTTTACGACCAAAGCTTGATTACACAAGGTTTAATAGAACGAGAATGATATTCTCACACCAACTCTTAAAGCAAATAGTAACACAAAATCTTAGTGTGGCGTAAGAACTAGAAAACACTTAGAGAGAGAAAGTTAGGAATGAAATTTGCAAAGCTTGGGCACACTCTCACAAATGTTCTCTGCTTACCTCTGGGCTGATGAAGTCTATTTATATTTTTTCTCAGAGAAATAGCTGTTGTGGGGCTAAAACAATCTGTTGTGAGATATCTGCAACTTGTTAAAATTGCTGACCTCAGTCCTTCTTAAGCGCATACTATACGTAGTGCGTGCGTAGTGTCCATTTTCATCAGAGTATTACGCACTTCGAAACCTCTTCTGTATGCATAGTATAAAGCCCGATATCCATTGTTTGATTAAATAAAAAACTTGATTTATAATGCATGCGTAGCACTTGTATTGTGGTTGTAATACTATAGTTCTGCGCATTGCACTGTCTTCTACGGCCATAGACAAACCTCTAAGAGTACACCTTTGATTTTTCATATGATTGCTTCATATGGTGTTAGGGAATATTCAAATTTGAAATTCCCGAGGAG
>CAODLS010344442.1:0-12413 GCA_948243855.1 Flueggea neowawraea
TTCATATCTATGAAATATTATATTGTTTATGACAATAAAACATCCTTGAATAGTTTATTCTTTCTTATGTCATCAAGTGTGACTTGATAGTAAAACCATAAGGTAAAAGAAATACTATTGTAAAAGGTCCCTAATCTATTGTTATCATAGGAATGATAACAAGCCAATGTTAGTATGTTGCTAAGAGGATAATCATCTTCTACTGAATATGGATAGGAGATATCACTTGGACGATAGATATATGTTAGGGAACATATATTGGATGGGTCCGCTATGAAAGCACTTCATGGATCGTTGTCACAAAGTAGCTTACATGTAGTGGTGATGTTTGAGTCCTCTAACTGAAACTCACTATCGACTCCTACATGAGGAATCGCATGTTTTGACTTAATCAAACGTAATCCATAACAGGGTAACAATAAAGGCTATGATTGGATATGTCATGAATCATGTAGAGGAGTGATAGTGAGAGTGATGGATTTGTTCCTTTTATGAAGAGTGATATCTATTGGCCACTTGAAGAGTATGATTGATGGAATGTATGCATACTTGAGTGAATTGATAAAAGAGTTTATCAATGTCATTTGTTATATCAATCTACTCGAGATCAAGAAACATGTTAAGCAATATAAGGTTGACATATGACCATGCCTTATGCTTAGATGAGATATCGGGTGACAAAAGGACTAAATATCAGACTGTGAAAGGTTAACTCAGATCACCGACAACCACTCGATTTTGGGTTGCCATAATGTATTACTAGATACCACTTATTGACTTTGGGCCCAAAAGGTTGGGACAAGGCTCATCGCCAATTTCGAGTGGGCCTATTAGGTAACACACAAGAACGAATTGGATTTGTTACAAAATGTTCTCTCTTATTGATGATTGAATTATTAAGATGGTTAATTTGATTAATCAATAATAATTCAGGATTTTATAATTTATGTATTAAATAAGATTTAATACATAGTCCATTAATGTGATGGACTTTTAATATGAATCATCAATTATCATGGGTATAATTATTTAATTATGTATGACATAATTTGGCCCATGTGTGTGTGATTTATTTTATGTAATGTATCATATAATTAAAAACCCAATAACATTACATAAATCCCATATGAATTTCGACACAATAAGCCTAAAAATGAGGGAGAAAATTCGGCTCTCGTCTCCTATTTTTTAGGAATCACAATCCTTGTGTGAAAATGAGTATTTTGGCACATGTATTAATTAATTAGGAGTTCATAACTAATGAGGAGTTTTATTCTTGTATGACAAGAAAAATAAAATCCTAATTAGTATGTGATAAAATTAATTAGGAAGTATGTATTCTTGTAGGACAAGAAATGCAAATCCCAGTATGACTAGGAGTGGAATTCGGCACACCTCTTCCTATATAGGAAGAGGTCAAATCCTAGTAGGGCAAGGAGAGGGCAAATCCAGCCCCATTGTGCTGTCTATTTAGGCTCCATCATATGCCTATAAATAGGGTTGCACACCTTGACATTCTTAAAAAGGCATAGCCGAATTTGAGAGTGTCACATTCAAAGAGAGAAAATTATTTTGTGAACTTTAGAATAGTGATTCTAAAAGGTGCTAGTACACTCCACCAATCCAAGGTAAGTTAGTTCGTATGGATACCTCTAGCCACGTTCGCGCAAAGGCAACGTGATTCCATAAGGTGATTCGGATTCTAGGTGCTAAAAGCTACACCATCGTTTCATACAACTGAACAATCGAGCCTTGTTGAAAGGTATTTTCTAACCTTAATTATATATGTTGAAGTTCATGGTCCTTGGGGGAATTCAAGGCATAAAATTTTTGTTATTTCTGCTGTCATGATTTCTTATGAATGTCATAATAGAGCCGCGAATTCCAACAACACCGTGCGTAGATGTGTATAATTCATTTCCAGTAGCATCTGTTTCTCGTCTACGTGTTTTGTAGGCTCTGCTTTGTGTGTAGAACTCAGCTATGCATTCATCAACATGCATATTTGCACGATATCAGCACGTCTTCAACTTTGCATCTTTTTCATGGATGTTTTGCATTCATCATCATCATCAAAACTGAACTCAACAGTTCAAAGGTGTACACAAGTACACAAATATGTTCATAGGTGTTCAAATGTGATCAAAGGTGTTCATAGGTGTACATAGGTGTTCAAAGATGTACAAAGGTGTTCATAGGTGTACATAAGTGTTCAAATATGTTCATAAGTGTACAAAGATATTCATTGGTGTTCAAAGGTGTTCATAGGTGTACAAAGGTGTACATAGGTGTACGAAAGTGCTCATAGGTGTTCGAAAGTGTTCATAGGTGTACAAAGGTGTTCAAAAGTGTTCATCGGTTAACACAGGTGTACAAAGAAGTTCATTGGTGTTTAAAGGTGTTCAAAGGTGTTTGTAGGTGTACACAAGTGTACAAAGATATTCATAGGTGTTCAAAACTGTACAAAGATGTTCATTGGTGTTCAAAGGTGTTCATAAATGAACAAAGGTGTACAAAGATGTTCAAAGGTATTCAAAATCATACATAGGTGCATATAGGTGTTTAAAGGTGTCCATAAGTGTTCAAAGGTGGACAAAAGTGTTAATAGGTGTACAACGTGTTCAAAACTGTATATAGGTGTTCAAAGGTTAACACAGGTGTACAAAGATGTTCATAGATGTTCAAAGTTGTTCAAAGGTATACATAGGTATTCAAAGGTGTTCGTAGGTGTACACAGGCATACAAAGATGTTCATAGGTGTTCAAACGTGTACATAGATGTTCAAAAGTGTACAAAGGTATTCAAGGTATTCAAATGTGTACATAGGTGTTTAAAGGTATACAAAGATGTTCATATATGTACACAATAAATGTTACTAACATTAAGTAACATGTACACTAAATGTTATTGTTTCTTGAAACACATTAAATAGTCCAATACTCAAATGTTATTGTTTATTGAACATTAGTTTAATTATTCTTAATCTTAACCACTTGAATCTTTCAATTATAACTACAAAAAAATCTTTCAATTAATCCAAACAAGTTTTGAAAAAAAAATATATTCAAAGTAAAATTATACAACTTATAAAAAAAATATATTATAATATATATATATATATATATATATATTAATTGTAATCATAAAATATATATTTGAGTTTTTCTCATTAGTTATTATAAATTATATTTTTTATATTTATTTGAGTTCTCATATGCTGAAAATGTTGAATAATTGCTTATTATCAATACTTCTAAAAATATGGCTCATAATTTATTGCATGCGGTCACGTCTCACACCTTAGCTCCAATTATTTTATCCAATTTAGTCAACCACGTATTTCCATAATCTTTTAAAATTTCTCCTATTTATTTTTTAATTTCAAACTTAATCTTCTTAAAATATTTACAATTAGACAAATTTATCACAACCCACAAAATATTTGAAATCATACTTATTCAATCTCATCATGCCAATTTCTCCGTACATTATATCTGTTAAAAAAAATCTCCGTACATTTTTTGTTTTTAACAAATTAATATTATTTCCTTCTCTGTCCCACATATTTATTCAACCCAAAGACAATATAATAAATCATATACTTATCCAATTATACTTCATACAATACAACATATTAAATGGCAAGATGACATAAATTTCCACTTCTGCAAATTAGCATTAAATTGACCACGATTGGACACTTTTCTTCCCCACCACATTTTTTTGCAAAATTACTCTTTCATCCCTTTAATTTGTTCCTCAATGTCTTTTTTACCCTCTGACCTACACCCATCCCATTTATTCCTTTCCAAATCTGCCCCTGCTGACGTGTATTTTTAATTGAATTCGAGATGCCACGTAGGCACACAACTGGAGACGCCAAACATTTCCCTAAAATAAAAAATTTAAATAATTTATTTCGTGTTTCTTAAGCCCATCGACTATTTATTTTCTTTTTTCACAACCCCATAAACCTTTTTACTTCATATTTCATAATCCTTATAACTATTTCTATTTTAATTCAATCATAAATCATAAAACAAAATAGATTGCTAAAAACATCTCTAATACTCAGTTCAAATTGACAATTTTTTTATTATAAAGAGTTTGACTATTAAAATTCACCTCTAATTTATTTTTTATCTTTAAAATTAAAATAGAGAGTGAGTTTCACTAACTATAAATATATAGTTCAAATAAGTCTCTATTTTGTATGTTATCAAGGACGGACCCAAGGGGGTCCCCGTGACCCCGGTGCCTTCTAGGTTTTATAGATATAGTTTTATTATAAGAAAAGGTCATATATCTATAGTTTTATTATAAAAAAATTTAAGTCCTTAACTTAAAAAAAATAAACAATTAAACACTTAATTTGATAGTCATTCATGCGTCTGCTACTAAAGTCACTGTCACTTCCGTGACGTCATTCAACAATACCCGTGGGTGAAAATAATCACAGGTTCGTTACTGTATATTATTAATGGAATTCATATACTTTATTTTCTCTTCCTTTTCTCTCTTTTAAATATTCATTTATTTACTCTAATCACTATTTATCTCTTCCAATTTTGTTTGCCATTATGTGATTTTATACCGTTGAATTAAAGAGTAGCATTGTAGTCAAATAAATTTTTCATTCTTTATATTTAGAAATTAATGATTATACTCTCTATTTATACGTTAACTCTAAGGAGCACCATTGGAGATGCTCTAACAGTTGATGGTGTTTTTTTTTTTTGTTTTTTTACAAGGAGCACTTAGATCATCTCTAATGTGCTCTTTAAAGTTTAAAATTCTTTATTTTTGAAGAGCCAATTCAAAAAATAAAGCTTAAATGCACTTCTTATATTTGGATTAGAGAGTGATTTTAGCTCTCCACAATTGGATAACCAAATTCACTCTATCTTTCATATTATTAGTGAGATTTTCACTCTTTATACTTTAAAATAACTTTTTATTTATATAAAATGTATACTAAAAAATAGAAAATAGCATTAGAGATGCTCTAACTAGTTGAAAGAGTAGATGATACAAAATTAAATGGTTTGAAGGTTTGCGAATGTAACCCTTTTTTCAGTGCATGTTAAACAAAAAATTATTCAACTTTTGATCGCATGGACACATCAATTTCACGTTAAAAATCAAAAATTTCATGCGGCGGAAAAGCATTTGCTCAGAAAGAAGAAAACAGAACATTAAACGCCCACCGTGGGACTCGAACTCACGACCACTAGGTTTAGAGCCTTGCGCTCTACCGAGCTCCGATTTCGTGCGGGTTTAATAGCGTGGGTCACTACCTACAAATAACTTTTCTTCTTTTACTTAATAATGACGACTCGAATACCAGTTTTATTGCGACCTATACAAGAGTAAACAATTCATTGCAATTGATGACTCGAATAGTTAAAAGATGGAATATGAACTGCTGAAGCTACTACTTTAGGATCACAAACAAAAATGTCTGCAAAACTGTTCTTAGAACATCAGAAACAGCCTTCCACTTAAAAATATAACTGCCACGCTAAACAATCATATCAGCCTAGTGATCTGCAAAATTGATGTTTCAGTCTTACATCTAGTAAGCAAAATTAGAAAGGCAGCCCCACAGATGGACAAATTTGTTGAGATTGCCACCTGATTCGTTTAGCCATTTCCCAATTTGTTACCCAGAAGCCTCAGTATTATCCAGAGTTAATCATCAATCACAGTGAAAAGTGCATCTTTCAGAAATATGCGTGCCACAAGTTCCGTCCAGCAAATCCCACATTAAATGGTCAAATAAAGACTTGCATCATGTATGTCACTTCCCAGCAACCAGAATAAGCCAAATGCGTATAGCAAGGAAGACCGGATTTAGTTGATGAATGACTAGTCTTCAGAATCTGATTCAATAACTGGAAGAATGCTCAATGCTGATGAACCAAGATGCATGCCCCGAACTATGCCTCCATATCCTACCTTAATCCTGTGGCACAAAAGCAAGATGGAATCCCACAAAGCTGTTCTTCCCTGAAAACACAGCACACAAGTGTTTTAATCTCAAACTAATAAAACATCATATATATAATATTTTGATTCGTGTAAGTATTTAATACAAGGACTGTTGCATAACCTGAGTGACAATAACAAAAAAACTGAAATGTAGAAACAGAAAGAGAAGCAAAATTGGCGACCAAAGGACCTTCCTAATTTCATGATTCAATCAAATTATGAATGCACAATGGTTGATGGCGAGCAATAAGGGGAAAAAAATATCTAGTGTAAAGAAATCTAAAATTTGATGCTACTTATTGTAATTACCATCTAAACTAAATTCACCCTGGTCCTGTGAGTCTTTTGAGTAGTTCCTTTGCATGTGTTTTCAAAGAGCATCTAAAAGGCAATTCATATATGATACATATTTACCAGGTTTTTTCTCAGATTATCTTATTTATTCTTTAGTATTGAAAACCTCTATTGGTTAGGTTAACATTCCCTTCAATGATGTCGTTGTCCACCCTCATCTCATATTTTATCACTAAGCGAAGATAAAGTGAATATGTATAATATATGCCAAGAGCTACAACCTGAAGGGAGAACTGAAGCTTCTTATCCCAGTACAAGGCAAATATTGGAGGGCTTTGCTTTCCAACAACCAGTATACAAGCTCCTGGGTGAAGAGTGGAAGGGACACTAGATATTACAGAAATGTACTTCTCGGGAAATCTTTCCTTTGGCGGCAAAACCCCCAAGAATAAGGGATTTTTGTTAGATTGAGCTCCAGCGTAAGATGCAGGGTCCACATGCAGCATCCACTTTGGGTGCTCAACGAAAGCACAAAATAAGTACAAGAGTAGGTGAGAATCAGTTGGAAGCTCAAGAGTCCACTTCTTGTTCTTTCTGTCATAAACCTCTCCACTACCTAGGAATTCATAATTCTTCAAGCAGGTCCCTTCGGCAAGCTCTGTTAGATTTCAGTGTAAAATGAATGAGTATAACTTGCAAAGAATCTTCGGTTGCCATAAGACCTGTTCAATATAATACTACAAAAATGCAATGCAAATCACTGGGATAATGGACGGCTTAAGCTTCCAATTACCTTGAATCCTCGGTACAGTATAATCTTCACGGACACTGCTATGCGGTAGTAAACCTTTGGCCCATTCTCCTTTCATCAAGGCATGAAGTCTCTGGTGTTCAGTGATGGCATCCACACATTCCTGCATAATGGGCACCATAGGATTTTGCTGTGGGGATTGTTGGAGGTTGCCGAAAGGCAACCTGGCTGCACAAATTTAGATCAGCCACAAAGATTCTTAGCCACAATCAACAAAATATTCCATCCAGAGAACTAATCATGTGTACTAGCTGAACAACTCACGCATAAAAGTTTCAAGAGTCTGTGCAAGAGTGGCACGTAATTGATGGAGAAGTCCATCTTCATCAAGGGTGAATGCCGGTTGCCAGTCATTCCTATCAATTGAAGACACAGCAGCAGGAGTTGCACCAATCGGTGGATCACTTCCAACTTTACTTATTGTGACTGAAATGCCAAGTTTAGCAGCTGATTGCATTACCTACAACATGTTGACAGTGATGAAGGTAAGCAGATTCCAGTGTTCACAAAGTTGACAGGAGAATTGTAGGCCAGGAAAGTTTCCACAGGATAAATGTCCATATCCCAGGCTGAAAAGACTATTTTGGCTTTGAATATCCGAATAATTTATAATTCCACCAAATTCCTAACATAGAAGACAAATAAAGCTTCTTAAAAAAAAGTTAAATAACTATGATTTGGCATTTACCCTGGAGCAAGCTATATTTATGGCTCGATATATGTTGTCATTGAGTCCCATTTCATGATACATCATTCATGAATAATGATATTCAAAATCACAATTTCCACCAGAAGAAAAAATGTAGCCTACAATTGATACTGGAAATAATTTTTCTTTTTGAATTGTATACTAAAATACTTTGGAAAACAATTTTGGGCTGGGCATAAATACTACAAATTATCCATACATCAGTGAAGCATAGTTTAGATAGCAAATCTTAAAAAGATCATCAGTGATATGAAGATCATGGTAGTGACAATGATGACAGACCTGGATATGACTGTTGTCAATCTTCTTAAGCAGTGGATTAAGAAGAGTTGATGCAAACCATTGCCTGAGGCGATCACGCCACTGCTCAATCTGAGGATAGATGCCCAATTGCTTGAAAGCTTCAATAGACTCTTCCATGGACATTGGTGGTGGAAGGTCTCCCTCTCCTTTTTTAGGAGGAGTTGTAAACTTCTGGGAACCAGGAGACATCCTCACAGGCCTCAATGGTGTGCTCCGTGTAGTTCCAGATGTATTAGCTGGACTCATGACTGTATTAGGACTAGCTGCACCAAAACTCCTGACTGTGGGAGGTGGAGTTACATTTTTCCCGGCTGACTCAATTATTTTCTCATCTACGTCTGCCAAGAACTGTTCAAGCTGTTCTTCTGTTGCAATTTCTTTTGTAGGGGCTCTTTTGCCTGACCAAGGAGTTGAGACTGCTGAATCTGTCCCTGGTGAAACTTCAGCAGAAGGTAACGGTGAACTACTTTTAGGGAAAAGATAGTAAGATGATGGAGAAGTCTGTTGTTTGGATGGGGTGCTAAGCGATGTTATTTTGTTTCCACCTGTAGAGTTTGATTTATCAGAACCAACCCACAACCTATGATTGGAACCAGTAATTGGCTGATGAATTGGAATAAGTATATCTGAGGTAGATGTTGCAGGTTTTGATTTAGGAGGTTTCTTTGAAGATTCAGACCCTACTAGTTCAACTTTTGGCTTTAGTCCCATAAGCGCCTGTTGGTGCCACGTTAGACATGGTTCATCCTTAACTTCTTTGGAGGAAGTTGGCACACTAACCGCATTTCTTGCTCCAAGGAAAGATACTGCTTTGAAAAGAGAAAGGACAGATCCAATGAAAAGTACACCAACCACAATCTGTATTGCCCTTGCAAATAAATCTGTCATGAAACAATACGCATTAGGCAACCTTTTGACACAGTAATAACTAACAACAGAATACAATTTACACCAAAAAAATGTTTTTACTATTTACTATTCAGGGTGACACCTGAAAGTTTCAGATTTCAAATTCCAGCTTGAAATTTTAAGTTGAAATCTCACTGAGAATACACTTGCAAAGTTTCACACATGGTGGAGGGTCACCCAAAATATGTTTCAAGGGGACTTTTTTTTTCAACAACAGGAGGGCGAGGAGGAGGGAATGGAATATATTGGATCAGAAAACTTACAAGCTGCATCTTCAGAAAAATTTCTGTATCGCATTGTCTCGATCAATTCACTTTCCCTTCATCATTTTAATAAACAGGGCATTGCTGAATTAGAATCAGATCTAACCAGACATTTCAATGTTTTTTTTGAAAAAAAAAATAACACGAACAAAATCCTCTCCAACATCAGCAAATAATGAACTTCATCGAGATATCATATCACATTGGATTCAGTCCTTCCATCATGAAACTAAAAGAACAACAAATTACTTCATATTCCCGTCAACAGAAATTATCAGTCTTCTTGGGAAAAAAAGACATAAATAACAAATGCTTCAAAGACAGAATTCAGAACACGAGCTACCAATCCTTCAAAACCATTTTAAAATGTCAATAAATCAACATGAACACACAATTACAACGGAAGAAACATAAAGAAAACCAATGCTAGTTAATCCAATGGGCTGAAAGAAGAAAATTATCCAAATATCCAAAGAAGCAAATAAATCATCTTAAATTCAACAAATCAAACTAAATACTTACATTATCATCCTAAAAAACTTTCTCAGCAACCAAGCTAACAATGAAAACGAAAAAATAAGTCCATAGCTAAAACCCCTTTAAAACCCTAGTTAAAACCCAAGCACAGACCGCATACCATTATTCGAAAGCCCTAAAAAAACCTCCTGCAGACAAACAAAAGGAACATGAACATACATCAAAGATATGAAATTTTACCTGGAAATAACGGAGAGAAGTACGAAGGCGGAGAGAGAAGAGATAGAGAAGACGAAGAGAAGAGTTGATTTAGAGGGTTCGATACTGTTGGCGGTGAGAGCAGCGGAGAAGGTTTGGTTTTGATACACTGAGAACTTCGACGGTTTGGTCCGTGGAGGCGAGGCGGACCTGGCGCCTCCTCCTACTCCTCCGCCGCCGCCGTCCATGTTGGTAATGATGGAATACTGCAAGTGTAGGAGGAGAGGTTGTGAAAAGCTAGAGTAGAGTTTAATTTATTCCCTAGTTGGTGTGAGTATTGATTGCCATATTTTGCCTTTTCAGTGGAAGTTTCCCTGTTGTTGGCGGTGTTTCAAGTTCAAATTTGTGCCTGTAGCTGGGTGCTCAGAGGTAAGTGCTTGGCCTTGGAAGTTCCAACGGATTCTCGTGATTGAATTGAATGATGCATCACTCGAGGTTGAGGAATAATACAGTTATACTCTTTAGACTATCTCACTCTAATACACTTTTTTGAATTCTATTGTACCATCCACAATCATTATTTTCATCATTTAATTTATTTAAAACTCATAATAATGTATTTATTTTGCAAAAATATTTCAAATTACTTATAAATAATCTTTGGAAAAAAGTATACTTATTTTTAATTTTTTGAAAGATATTTATTTTAATTGTTAAAAAAATAATATATAAGAGATATTAATTAAGAAAGAGATATAAAGTATTGGTATTCAATTAGAAAAATAGATACAAAATATTGCGCTTAATCTAAAGAATATATATATATATATATATATAATGGTATAAGTAATATGGAAAAATAGAGAGATAATATATATGGAGTTCTTAGATTAAACAGTATCTTATATTGATATACTTAAAATTTAATGTTAACTTCAATGGATTTTATTATTTTAAATAATATCTTTTTATCTTAAATATTAGCTTTTATAATATTAATGGATTTAATCTGAGATAGTATTTTTTACTCTTATGTTTAAAATTTAATCTTAACCTTAAAAGATTTTATTTGTTAAATCTTCTAAGACACACACTCCTATTTTTGAGTTATGTGATAATTATAATTACCATATATCGATATTTTTAGTATGAAAAGTTTTACCCAATTTATTCTTATAAGTTTTTTTTATAAATGTATTATAAAATTAAATGATTTTATTTTTGTTGTTGACTATATCTTCCACGATCGCATAATAGGCTTGATCGAAGATCTCAACTTTTACCATGGGTTCAATTTAAAATTTTCAACCTTAATTTTAGATCAACGGTTCAGATTGGACAAAAAGCATCGTTATCTTCCGGTTTTTATGTGGGTGAGCAAACAGAGATGAGCTCTCTTGGCTTATCCAGAAAACACAGAGAAATGGGAGGAAGATAAAGGAAAAACCCAACTCACTCAAATTCAACAAAATGTCACTCCTCTTCTCAAACCCTCTCACCTCTCTCTCTTACCATCCTTCTTCTTCTTCGTTTCCTTTGTATACTTCTTCAACTCTCGCTCCCGTCTCAGGTACAGTTCTTTCTGCTTCATTCTCAAGGCTATTTCATTTTTTTTTGTTATGTAACTCGATTGACGTTTATGCAAGGGTTTAGAGTTTTTACCAATGAAGTTTCACTCTACGGCATTGAAATTGTTATGGGTTTTCTGTGGTCGGACTCCGAACCCAACTAATGACATAATAAACTTGGAATCTTTGTAATGAATGGTGGATTTGCAATTTCTTAATGTTGACTTGAAGCAATTTTGGCATATCAATTTTGGCTGGGTGGCTCATTGGTGCATTTCATCCAACAATAAATGCTGGGCTTTTATTAACTTTTGGTTGATACTATAAACAGGTTGAATTTGTTTGCATTTTTATTCCTGCAATAGTAATATTCATAAGCCTTTTGAACGCTTAATTGGGTTAGCTTTTGTTCTTAAACCTTGTCTCGATTAATACTATTGTTCAGTTACCAGGTTGCTTGTATAACTCGTTGATCTGCAAATGAAATGGTTTTGCTCAAAGGTCATTGCATACCTGTTGCTTTTTTATCCAGCCCATGTCTCAATTTAGTTGTTTTGTTCAGTTTGCAGGCAATACACGAAACCCATTGATCTGCTCGTGAAATTTAGTAATGGGATTCAATTCCAAACCCCTATCATCAAGACCAAGACAGGTTCAAGTGTTGTGAGGGCTTCTGCAGACGTGGGTGGAAGTTCCTCTGGGGGAAACAGTGAACCTCCGGGTGCTGGAAATGAAGAGAAGAGTTCGGCAGTAGAGAAGTTGCCATTGGAGTCAAAATTGCAGGAGAGGATGGAGCAGAAGCTGAAGATGAAATTGGCGAAAAAGATTAGGCTTCGAAGGAAAAGGCTTGTTCGGAAAAGGAGGATGAGAAAGAAGGGTAGATGGCCACC
>CAODLS010344444.1:0-13901 GCA_948243855.1 Flueggea neowawraea
CATTAAATTCCTTTTATGCCCTAGGCAAAACTATTTTGATAGCCATGTTAAGTCAAACCATAACCAAAATTTGGATACCACCATTATCCACCCTCGCCTAACCAAGGTAATTGAGTGCACCTTGCGGAGGCATAACCTACACATCGACGAACAAGGCTTTGACAAGCATCGATTATGGAAGGCATTTTTAATGATTTACTATTTGTAGGGATCGAATTGTTGTTTTCATGGGATACAAAATAAAGCATACATTCATCACATGTGTATATAGCATAAATGTAAACATGTCATGACAAAGCCCAAAACTAAGTTGATCTCATAAGCCAATGTGAAGATCAAAGTTAACCTAAGGTGGTCTTTAATCTCCATTGCAAACCTCCATCTTATTTTACATACAATGTATATATAAAAAATCTATACTAAAAGAAGAAAAGGCACATTTGCCAAAACAAATGACACATAGGCCGTATTTGAAATAGGCACCTTTTGCCAAAATATTACAACCCATAATAGAAAACCAATCACATAGCTATTGGGCTATGTCATACACCATGCATATTGAATCACCATTCAAACATAATCACATTACAAACATCATGCAATTAGTCAGATAATTACATTGATTAAACATTGGATGTGTAAAACAATTTCGCAAGCCAGTTGTGAGGGGGTTTTAATTTGCATTGCTCATTGATAAATTTTCGTTTATACATATTTGTACCATTGATTTCTTATTGTTTTTGTTATTATTCAAGCGTTATCCATGATTTCTAGTACTTTAATCATTTATATTTCCCTTTTCAGGTCATGTAATGGTGTCTTGATGAAACTGAACTAAAGCAAGCTGAAAAGTTGCTGAAACGACAACGTTTGAGGCTTTTGAGACTAGACATAGACGTATTTAATGAAGACACGGGCGTGTAATGTTTTGTTACGTCTGTATGTGACAACGCCAAGTAAAAACGAGCGTCCAGAAGCAAAGACACGGTCTGGAACTCTATTACACGGTCGTGTAGTTTCCTTTATGCTCGTGTCCTTCTCATCAAAGTTAAATGCATCTCCAGGAAGCAAGACACGATTTTATAGCCTAAGACACGACCGTGTAACATACATTTTGTCCGTGTCTTACCAGCCTGTGACAACACACATAAAATAGGCAAAACGATGAAGTTTAAGTCAAGACACGGTTTGGGATGACAAGACACAGTCGTGTCTTGGACCGTGTCTTACCCAACTATGTTTTATCCGCCCAATTTGACCTATTTAAGTGGCTTTCGGGTTCAAACCAAAGGAAGGCCGCCATTTGGACTCTAAAACAGAGCCAGAGAGAGCTGGAGAGCTAGGGATCAAGGGGAGAAGGTCTTTGGGGAGGATTTACACTAAGATTGGGTGGATTTTTTGAAGATTGGAGGATTCTCAATGGGTTTCCTCTTTCTCTCTTGGTTTTCATTCATTGTTGTTGTTTTATTTTCTATAAACATGAGCTAAACTCAACATGCATCTAGATGTGATGAACCCTATGATGAATTTGTGAATGGGTCTTGTTGATTTGCTCATTTATTTGTGAATTGAGAACCATCTATGATATATATGTTTTGTTGGATTAATTCTACCGGTGTTTTGATTTGACAATTGATTGCATGCGTGGGAATCGAGATATTTATCGTGTGTTTAGAATCACTCATAGGTGGAAGGATTTGCACGCAAACCTAAAGATAGGTCGACGTAAATCTTTCGGATTAAGGACAAACTTAATATGGGAGTTCACAAATCAATGCTAATGCAATGTGGGGGTTTAAATTAAGAAGAGATTTCGATTAATCAACTTGATGTTAGAGTTTAATTGACTCGAGAGAGCGGTTAATATACATTAGGAACTCCTACGGTCCAATGAACAATTGAGTGAGTGAGTGAGTGACGAGGTCGGATTTTGCTTGGGAAGTCCTAGGGGGATTCAACATCTGGATGCTATACTTTTACCTTGATTGCTCGGTTCTTTATCTTTTTGTGTTGCTATGTTTTATGTTTACTTGTTGGTATTCATTTAGCTTTATTTGATCCATCATTTAAATTTTAGGCCAAATAATAGAGAAACAATAATTACTAGTACTCTTAGTCTATGAGGGATACGACACTCTGTACTCAGATCCACGTATTAATCAATAGGTGTGCTTGCCTGTTGACTACCACTCATGAAACGAGTTGCTAATTTTGAAACCATAACTTTTATTAATCTCATTAATACTTGGATCTTATAATCAAATTATAATCAAATCCATTGTTTGTAATCTCATTACAAAATAGCATATACAAAACCATAAATGGCTTTTTAAGTGAATCTTAACATCCTATGCAAATACAACATCAAACAATATTCGGCCTTAACATATATATAAAATTCCCAATATCATCTTGCTAAATTAACCCTATATCATATCATAGAATTTGAAAATAACAACAACAATATAACATAAGGCCGAATCACAACAAACAGTCAACAATATCGCACAGAAAATAATCGGTTATATCGATAATGCAAGTGGCTCTGATACCACTGTTAGAATTCGTAAATAAAATATGACATTAATGTAGAGGATAACGCAACGGAAATAAAAAAATAATTTATCCTAGAATTCCACAAAGGATCCATGCATATTGACATAAACGATTAGGGTTAGGGTTTTAACTTAAAACCAAAGCTCGATCGTATGAACGAATGAATTATTGATGTAGCTTTTATGTTAAAACTGAACCACAAATCCTCACGTTGCCTTTGCGCGAACGTGTCTAAAGGTATCCACACAAAGGAACTTCCTTGGATTGGTGGAGTGTACTAGTACTTAGAAACTCTATTCTAATTGTCACAAATAATTTTCTCTCTTTGTTTGTGACACTCACAAATTCAACTTTGCCATTGCCATAAGAAATAAGATCAGGGTGTGCTCTTATTTATAGACATATGTGAAAACCTAAATAGGTGCAATAGGGTTGGCCAAAACCCTTCCTTGTTCAAGAAGAATTTGGCCACACCAATACAAGAAGGGTGTGTGCTGAATTCCTTCACAAATTGGGAGCCAAAATCCGTTTCCTTGTCATATAAGGATTTGGCCCTTCCTTCTTAAGGAAGAGAGGCTGGATTTCCTTTCTTGTTTAAGCAAGAATTCGACCCCTCTTGTTTAGGAGAGAGAGGGCTAAATTTCCTCCTAGTCAAACTAGGGTTTGCCTCTTCTTTTCACATAAGAATAAGAACTCCTAAAAAATAGGAGCGGTGGCCAAATTTCTCCTAGGATTTTATTATGTTATTGGGCTTTTAATTATATGATACACTATCATTAAATAAATCACTCTATTATTAATATCTATGGGCCTAATTATGTCACACATAAATAAACCCAAAATAATATTAACAAGTGATTAAATTAAAAACACATTACATTAATGGATTATATCTTATATCATAAATAAGATATAAATTATAAAAACTCTGAATTATTAATAATTAATCAAATTAATTATCCTAATAGTTCATTTATCAAACGAGAGAATATTTGTAATCCAATCCAATTCATTTTAGTGTGTGACCCAATAGGCCCACTCGAAATTGGCAATGACCCTCGTCCCAAATACTTAGGCCCAAAGTCCATAAGTGGTATCTAGTAATCTATTATAGCAACCCAAAATCGAGCGACATCGGTGATCCGAGTTAACCTTTCACAGTTTGATATTTAGTCCTTTTGTCTCATGATATTTATATTAAGCATAAGGCATTGTCACATGTCAACCTTATATTGCTTAATACTTTTCTTGATCCCAAGTAGATTGATATGACAAATGACATTGATAACCCTTTACCAATTCATTTGATTATGCATACATTCCATGAATCCTACTTATCAAGTGACCTAAAGATATCACTCTTCATAAGGGGAACAAATCCATCACTCTCACTATCACTCCTCCACAAGACTCATGACATATCAAATCATAGCCTTTACGGTTACCCTATTATGGAATAATGTTTGACTAAGTCAAAACATGTGATTCCTCATGTAGGAGTCGATAGTGAGTTTCAGTCAAATGACTCAAATATCACCACTGTATGAAAGCTACTTGTGGCATTGATCCATGAAAGTGCTTCCATAGCGGGCCAGTCCATACATGTTCCCTAACATGTATCTATGTTCTAAATGATATCTCATATACATAATTAGTAAAACGTGATTATCCTCTTAGCAACATACTAACCTTGGCTTGTTATCATTACCTTGATAGCAATCGATTAGGGACTTTTAGAATAGTATTCTTTTTACCTTATGGTTTCACTATCAAGTCATTCGATGACATAAAGAAGAATAACTTATTCATGGAAGTCTTATCTTTATAAAACATATAATATTTCATAGATATGAAATAAAATGCATCTTTATTAATTGATAAATTAAATGACAATGTATATCAATTATTGGACTATGGCACAAAACTAACACTTGCGAGTTGGAAATGGAGCACAAGTTGTTGCATTAGCCGTATGAACTTATGATTTAGCTTTGCCTAGTGGACTTGTTTTACAATTCAATAATTGTTATTATGTGTCTTCTATAAGTAGAAACATTATTTTAGTTTCTTATTTAGATTTGGATGGATTTCATTTTATTATTAAGAATAATAAAATATCCATCTACCATGGAGACATGTTTTATGGGTATGTCCAATTGTCTAATGGTTTCTATGTTCAAATCTTGGAACAATCTAAGTCCATCTATAACATCATTACTATGAGATTTTAATTCAATGATTTGAATCCAACCTACTTTTGGCACTTTCATTTAGGCCATATGAATAAGAAACACATTTAAAAACTTCATACACATTGACTTCTTCATTCATTTGACTTGGAGTCATTTGAAACTTGTGAATCTTGTTTGTTAAGCAAAATGAATAAGGCTCCTTTTATTGGACATGGTGAAAGGATTAGTGATTTATTGGGCCTTATACATATAGATGTTTGTGGGCCAATAAGTTCAATTTCTAAAGGAGGTTATTAGGACTTCATCACTTTTACCGATGATTTTAATTAGTAGATATGGTTATGTCTATTTAACGAGACATAAGTAGGGGTCATTTGAAAAGTTTAAATTATTTAAGGATGAAGTACAAAATTAGCTTGGGAAAAAATATCAAAACACTTCTTTCCAATCGAGGTGGTGAGTATTTATGCCAAGAATCTGATAATAATCATAAAGAGTGTGGGATAGTCTTATAACTCACTCCACCTGGAACACCTCAGTTAAACGATGTATCTAAACGGAGAAATCAAAATTTATTGGATATGTTTCGCTTGATGATGAGTCAAACAGATCTTCCAACCTTCTTTTCGGGATATGCAGTAGAAACTATTAAGTTCTTACTGAATATAATTCCATCGAAAGAGTTTGAGAAAAAACCATATGAGATATGGGAGGGACAACTTGTCAGTTTTTCTTTTCTCAAGATTTGGGGTCGTGAGGCTTATGAAGCATTTGGTTTTAGAAAAGTTCGCACCCAATTTTGATAAAGGATTCTTTGTGGGGTATCAAAAAGAAACAAAATGATACTATTTTTACATCCCTTTTGAGAACAAAATGTTTATCGCTCGTCATGGCTTGTTTTTTGAAAGAGAGTTCATTTCAAAAAGAGTTAGTAGGAGTAACATATGTCCTGAAGAATTTCAGGAACCACAAGTTTCCATGGAACTGTTTATAGAAACTCAACAAGACTCACAACCAATTGTTGAGTTGGCACCATCAACATAAAGGCCACGACGATCGAGTAGAATTCATCGTGAGCCCAAGAGATATGGATTTCTAATTACTGATGATAATAGCATGATGGTTGTGGATCAAAATGAGCCCACATCCTACTAAGAAGCGATGATGATCCTAGACTCTAAAAAATGGCTTCAGGCCATGAAATTTGAAATGCAATCAATGTATGATAAACAAGTTTGGACCTTGGTTGATCCATTTGAGGGTGCAAAGGTCATTGATTGTAAATGGGTTCATAAGATCAAACAAGACCTGACCTTCAAATCTCAATTTATTGCAAAAGCTTTCAAAGAAACCCATGGTATCGACATGATGAAACTTCTTCATCATTCGTTATGCTCAAGTCAATTAGGATTATTCTTGCCATAGCTACGTTATACGATTATGAGATTTGACAAATGGATGTCAAAATAATGTTTCTCAATGGAAACCTACTTGATGATGTGTGCATGACAGAACCAGAGGGTTTTGTTGATCCTAAACATACTAACAAGCTGTGGAAGCTTTAAAAATCCATTTATGGATTGAAGTAAGCTTCAGGGAACTGGAATCTTCATTTTAATTAGGAAATTAAGGAATTTGGTTTTATGAAAAATGGAGATTAGCCTAGTGATAATAAGAAGGTTACTGGGAGCGTAATCGTCTTCTTAGTGCTATATGTGGATGATATTCTACTCATTGGAAATGACATCCCTACCTTGCTGAACGTCAAGTCTTAATTATTGAAATGTTTTCCAATAAAAGACTTAGGCCTTTGTTGATGTTGATCCAGACTTACTTTGATGGAATTGAACTTGTCCTTATTGTTGATGTTGATTCAGACTTACTTTGTCGAACATTGGGGACAATGTTCAAAATAAGTGTGGGGGAGGGTTTAGTGAATGCTTGTGTTTAATTGTTTATAAATTTTTGCTTCTTTGGTGAATTTGCTCGAAAATTCTTTAAATTCTTCAAAATTTATGCTTGAATTGTGCCGAATTTTTTTTTGAATGTGTTAAACTTAAGAAGAATGAAATTTGGATTGAATTAATTTGAAGGAATCTTGTAGAGTTTAAGTGTGCTTTTAAAACGATCAATTCAAGAATGTATGTTATTTGTTGGTTATTTCAACATGAATTTGGCATTTTCAGGTTGCACGATCGAGGTTCATTTATCAACAACTTTAGTCTATTAATGGTGGCATAATAAAAGGTTGGCAAACTCTTTGCTAAGATAGTTGTGCGAAATTGATCAAAATTTAACAATTTAGAGTTGGCTTGGCTTAGTTAATATTGTGAAACTGCTCATATGTTGTGCTTAAATGATAAAATTTCACTTTTGAGGGTGAACCTAAATGAGGTCAAGCGCATAGGGTCCCACCCTCAGGGTCGAACAGGTTAGTACGCCCGAGAAATCCTAAATAATTGTTTTTACATAGGGACCCTTAATTTGCTAACTGCGTTTGTAGCACTCAAAAAAATAAACTGAAAATAATAAAAGAAAATAAACGTTAAAAAAAAGAACTAATGTTATGCAATGAATGGAATAAGCCAAGCTTTCTCTAAAACAATTGATAAATTTAAATTTTTTATCTTAGCAAAGTGAGAGATAAACCTTGGGAATACCACTAGATTAGGGGACTTGATACTTGAACTTCGAGATTGCCATTTGTTAATGCCAGCGTTATTTCAAGTGATTGACGAATAGCATGGTTTATTCTCTTTATCATTTTATTTGGATACTTGAATGATATAAGGATGCTTTAATCTTTTCGATTCAAATTTGTATCATTGCTCCATGTTTGAAATTGATTTGTTTGGGGACAAGCAAACAAGTAAGTGTGGGGGAGTTTGATATATCCTAAAACTACACATTTATTCAAGCAAGAATTAATTCATTTTTTGCCTATGATTGATTGTTTAATGTCATATTTACACACCTTTTGTGTTTGATTTAGGTCTTGAATGATTTGGATGAATTGGGAATGAAAGCGCAAAAAGGCACGAAAAAGAGACGCGAAAATGGGAGGCGAAAAGAGTGAACCACGGCCTGGCCACAGTCACAACCATGGATGTGGCCATGGCATGGTGCAAAAACACGTGTCCCAGGAAGAGATGACCCACGCTTGTGTAAACGAGAGCATCTTTGGTCATAGTGGTGCCACCGTCTGCACCACGGTCGTGGCGCTGCCTGTGGCCAACGTTCAGAAAGTCAACAATAGTGGCAGCCAACCTTTTCTTTGGTGGAGAAGAGGCATACACATGGGATATTTTGGGCCACACATTAGCTAGGGTTTTGACACATATGAAGGGGTATAAATACCCCCTCTTAACCATTTATCTACATCTTTCATTCATTGGAAGAGCACATTTTCTTCTTTTATTTTTTTTCTTTATTTCTTTCTTTCTTATTTTGGTTAGAACGTAGGTTTACGGTTTTAAGGAAGAGAGGAAGAACAAATCTTGAGGGGTGGAGATTTCTCTTGAAGGCTACCAAAATAGGCTTCTCCTACATTAGTTTTTCTTCTCTCTCTTCATATTTTATATTGTCTACCATGCTCTATGTTAAGATTTATTGTCATATTATGTTGAACTTAATCATGGTAGCTTAATCTTTTGTTAGGGCTAAGAGATGTAGACCATTGATGATGCTTTACTATATTTATGAATGGGATTATTGTTCTTCATTGCAATATTTGTAGTTTGTATACTTATGCTTGAATAAAATATGTGTAGAGGTTTTGGATTTGATGTAATGACTTGTATAATGTGATTATCATTGTGTTTGGCTAACATAGTTGTATTTTTAACAAGCCTAATTAATGGATCGAAAGAAGAAGATTAGGTGAGATTGACATGCATTAAACTTGTTAGGTTGTGTAGTAGAGATATTCACACCTACAAGGTGTTCGATGAAATTTCCGAATGAACCTAATGAGTCTAGTTTAGTTATATGAGGCCAAAAGGACCCTTCTAATAAATGTAGGCATAACCTATATGAATTTGAAAGAGGCTCTGAGTGAAAAAAGTGAGAGAACACTCTACATCCCTTAACCCCGTTCATAAATGTAGTAATTAGGATTCTTGGTCGAATCTTGAAGGCCTTAACGCCTTTTATATTGTTATTTGTTATTTTCATGTTCTAAATTATTGAAAATCCCAAAAATCAACTCTTTTACTTCCCTTGCATTTATTTTATGTTTTCTTTTATTTTGAGAAATGATCACATTTAGTCCCGTCCATGTGGATTCGATACGTTAGGAATACTCCAAGGTTTTTATTACTTCATCGACTATCGTGCACTCTAGTCCAATCGCATGAACATTATCATTTTTTTAATATATGAAGCATTTCATTCATTGTTAGATTATCATGTTATTTTTAGTAATGCTATAACTTAATAAAAGTATCCATGAATAGTTAATTAGTCCTTATGTTATCAAGTGCATGACTTAATAGTAAAATCTTAAGGTGAAAGAATACTATTGTAAATAGTCCCTAGTCGTTCATTATCATATGAATGATAATGAAACAAGACTAGTATGTATTCTATGGGATGATCATGTTTTACTGATAATGGACATGAGATGTCACTAAGAACATAAATACATGTTGGGAACATGATATTGGACCGACCCTTCATGAGAAATACTACATGGATTATGTCATCAATACTTCTCATTGCAGTACTGATATTTCATTCGTTCGATCTGAATTCACCATAGATTTCTACATGAGGAACTATATGTCTTGATATAGTTAAATATCATATTTAACAAGATGGTAATACAAACTACAATTGGGCATATGGTAAATAATGTTGAGGAAAGTGAGTTACAATGAAGGAATTTGTCCCTCTGATATTTGAGTGAGATATCTCTTGGCCACTTGATAAGTATGGCTGATAAAATTCATGGTTTTGCTTGAATGAAATTGATAGGGGTTATCAATATCATTTGTTAAGTCAATGTTGAGCATGACCGCTTATGACTCGTGAGTGTAATATCTCGCCTGTTTCAACTATATTTCCTATAGTGTTGGTCATTGATGCTCTATCAGGATGAGCATGTGTGGGTTGCAGTTGTTGAATCTTGGGAGTAGCGAATTTTGAGAGTGGATAACTCGAGTTAATGAGAGAGATAACTTGAGTTATGTAACCCATATACAACACGCGTTCTTTGGAGCTATAATTCGAGTAAGTCGAGGTCCATATAATTCGAGTTAACCCTTGTATAACTTGAGTTAACCCTTGTATAACACGAGTTATCTGTGCAGAAATGGAACGATGCGTTTCGGTGATCTTCATCCTTAAGAAGCCCAACCTACCCGAATCCGGTCATTTACTCCACTTCTCTCTGTCCAGAAGCTCTCAAACTCTCTCAAGTTGTTCCCCAGCACTTCATTTGGGGTTCTCCAGGTAAGATTGAGTTTCTAACCCTTTCTTTTCTCATGATTTATAAAAGATTGTGCATATTAGGGTTATGGAATAAAATGGGTATGAATCACTTCGGTTTTGGGCGATTTCGGGTGATTCCTAGTTGTTTGGATGGGTTTGAGTGTAGATTTGTGTGTAGGAAGTTGGCTAGAGTCTATGTATGCATTTTGTAATGATTTTCATCAGTTGTTTTGAGTGATTGATCGTTTTGGGTAGTCTGGGTAAGTGATTTACTCAGGTAAGCATTTTGGCCAACTCGAGTAAGTTAATCCAAGATTTACTCGAGTTATTTCATGGCTAACTCCAGTAAATTGGACCATGTTCAACTCGAGTTAGCCTCAGACTAACTCGAGTAAACTGTGGTTCTGATGGACCAAATCGTGACATTTCGTAACTCACGATTTATGGGAGTTCAGGATAGAATTTGGGAATTCTAACTTATGGATGTCTAGTCAATAACCCCAGCAGTCTTCGGGGACTATTTTGCAATTTTTCAAGTCTTGGGGACTAAAACATAATTTTACACTAGTCGAAGACCAAACTGTAATTTTACGTGGGTTGTATATTTTGGGTCAAGAATGATTGATTCAATCTCGATATATTTTTAGTGACTCTGAGGGGTCTACATTTGCATTTGTATGTCATACATTGGTACTGCCACAGTACCACATATTGATATTTTATATGTACAGCTCAATGTGTCTGCCAACTGGAGCAGCCACTTACGAGTGGTGTTTAACTGGATCCGCCTTTGGATACCAGGTGAGTGAAATAGCAGTTTCAAACACATAGGATGTGTCTACAAAATTAAGTATGCTATTTTGATATGTCTTGCTATGACATGAATTTTGGCTAATAAGTATGAGGTTAATTAATAATCTCGATATGTGATTATTAATAACCAACATTTTGTTATGAAATATAAGGTATATATTGGTATATATATATACAAGAGGATTTTGTAAATGATGGAATAACAATAACTCTGATATGCATGACTGTATGGAATATTATGTATGTATCACTCTGATATGAGGACACCTAGCTATGAGATACGTAGCCTTTGGTATACTAATGCTCTGTCAAGGCTCTAGTCACCAGGGTACTGGCGTGACCGTATATCCGACCAGATATACGCATTTTTTGAGCAGTCTAGTGGCAGAGTCCACACTTTTATTTATCTATTTGTTCTGGTCCCGTACTATGAATGCACAAGTGTATATATATATATATATATCGTCTGAATGCATGTTGTATGTTATGATTCAAATATTTTGGTAAAACGAATTTCGAAAAATGTATTGTATCTATAAATGTGTGTGGTATTTTGAAAAAGGATTTCAAACCAGCCTTTGTAAGGCACGTATGAGGCTGTATGACGTGTTGTTTTCTCACTGGGGATTCTTACCCTTTTTCTTTTGTTGTCTATTATTATCCTCTTTTGCAGGTGACATTGTTGGATACTCAACATATGACCCATATCTCGATCCTAGTGAGGCACCCTTTGACTATAGTGAGTGACCTCGTTCAGACTCTACTTAGTTTTAGAGCTCCACATTGGACTACTGTTGGGATAGTGGGCTGCACTTTTCTTTGCATTTTGGGATATTTATTTTATTTTTAACTATGATTTCTATTTTACTGACATTTTGCCATATTGTATATATATATATGTATATATTGATATTTATATATATATATATATGTATAGTTTTTTTATTAATAAATATTTGATAAGTCAGGTAGAATATCAGTACTCTGAGGCTTGTACGGGATGGATCGAGCTTCCAAAGATGATCCGCCTCATACGCTGGTCACGGGTCCGACTATGGGTCGTGACAAAGGTGGTATTAGAGACTAGGTTTTGTAAGTCTGGGTAGTTATGTACTCTGATACTAAAGGTGGTATTAGAGTGACTAGGTTCATATATTTGGTATAGTGGGATTCGTGTGGAGTTTATGTATCTTTGATCGAGTCAGTCCAATTGCTTCTTTACACCCTTCTGATATCTGTCTTGGTATTATGGCAAACCATGTAGCATTCTGACATCTGCATATATTTTTGTTTGCATCGGTAGATATGGCACGTGGTCGTGGTAGAGCTCGAGGTAGACCTAGGCGAGTGCCTGTTGAGCCTGCTGTTCAGTCTGCTATGGATTCGCATGATTCACATAATGCACCAGAGGCCGCAGCGCCAGTATCTCAGCAGCAGCTTCAGCTCCAACAGCTCATTACCGCTCATATAAAGATGTTTGACCGTATGACCCGAGTTCTTGAGCGGATAGAGAGAGCTCAGCTGGGTCACCCTGCAGTTGATCATCCAATGGTAGATTAGCCAACTCTGCCGGTAGGGGTAGTTTTAGTTCTGCTAGTAGTGCCACCTGATCAGCCACTACAGCCAGAGGAGGCCGCAGTTGTTGCTCCAGTAGTTACACCTGTTGCACCACAGGCTAAGGAGGATGACATCTTGGACAGGTTCATGAAGCTAAAACCTCCTAGATTTTCAGGTGTGATAGGGGAGGATCCCTATGATTTCTTTCTGGAGGTGGAGCATCATTTTGATGCTTGGGACATTACTGATGATGTCAATAAGGTCAGACTCGACACATTTCTTTTAAGTGACCGAGCAGCTAGATGGTGGAGGAATCTTGAGGCCCGATGAGGTTTTAGTTGCGCCAGATTCAATGAGGAGCTCATTTCATCTGTCCTTCCTCGGAGTATCCAGGACAAGAAGGTGAATGAGTTCAATGATTTTTGTCAGGGGACTGGTATGTCAGTGACGGAGTATGAGGAGAGGTTTAAGGATTTGAGCAGGTATGCACCTCATCAGAGTTCGGGAGATGAGGCATTGGCTAGGAAATTCCTAGATGGGTTGCGAACCGCGATCAGCAGAGTGGTGGTGACTTTGGGATTGACCACTGTTAGGCATATGGCTGAGTCTGCCAGGGGGATGGAGTACATGGATGAGAGGAATCCTAGATAGCCCAAAAAGGCAAATATAGAGAGTGTATCGGAATGCTAGTAGGGTCAGGGATCTCAGTCGGAGCAGAAACACCGACATTCATCTAGAGGGCACCCAAAGTTACAGTATAGGACACCATGTTGGGCAGAGTGGGGGACAGAGCTCGAAGAGTTTGATTCCTCCCTATGTGATCTGTAAGAGGAGACATTCAAAAGTATGCAACAGAGCGACCGACAATTGTTTCCATTACAGACATTCGGGTCACAAGATATCAAAGTGTCCGCTGAAGTGGGGTACTGAGGCCCGAGTAGGATAGTCTGCAGCAGGAGGTTCAGGTACAGTAAGTACCGGTACATGCAAGGGAGTTGGTAGAGGTTCTGAGAGCCACAGTCAGGGTGGCCAGGGCAGTGGCAGAGGCCAGGCAGCCTAGAGCAGTGCTTCAGGAGGACAGGCTAGGGTATACCATCTCACCCGTTAAGAGGCTCAGACCTCCAATTTCGCAGTTAATGGCACGTTTTCTATATTTGGTACTCTTGAATATGTATTATTTGATACTGCAACATCGCATTCATTCATCACCCTACCTTTTGTTGAGCGTGTTGGGTTAGTGGTGCATCAGTTGGATAGGCTATTAGAGGTTTCATCACCTTTGGGTAGCAAGATGTTGACTGAATCTGGGGTGCAAGGTTGTGTGGTCGCCATAGATATGCATGAGTTGAAGAA
>CAODLS010344458.1:0-15184 GCA_948243855.1 Flueggea neowawraea
TTAGGGATCACAATCCTTGTGTGACAAGGAGAAAATTCGGCACATGTATTGATTAATTAGGAGTTCATAACTAATTAGGAGTTTTAATTCTTGTATGACAAGGAAAATAAAACCCTAATTAGTATGTAACTTAATTAATTAGGAATACTTATTCTTGTAGGACAAGAAATACAAAACTTAGTGTGACTAGGAATGAATTTGACTCACTTCTTGCACAAAGGGGAAAACCGAATCCTAGTAGGACAATGAGAAGAGGAATTTCGGTTCCTATGTGCTGCCTATCTAGGTCATCTCATATGCATATAAATAGGCTTGCACCCCTTGCCATTTATTCATCTATTGTCAAACTTGTGTGCCACAATTCAAAGAGTGAAAATAATTTTTGTGAGCTTTAGAATAGTTATTCTAAAATGTGCTAGTACACTGCAATTATTACAAGGTAAGTTCATTCGTGTGGATACTTGTAGTCACGTTCGCGAAAAAGCAATGTGAATCTTCCAACCTTAATTATATATGTTGATATGCATGGGTCCTTGAGGGAATCCAAGACATTAAACTTTTGTTATATCCACTGCCATGAATGTATATGAATGTCATATTTGAGCCTCGAATTCCAACATTATGATCCACAACCAATTTGAATCCATAAAAATCTGCAAATTGCAGGGTGAATCAGAGCGAATTGGTCAGTTTTTGCGATTTAGATGTTAAACCTTACACCCCTATTTGGTGTATATTTGATTGAATTTTAGCTTAATTTAAAGGTTAATTAAGGTAATAATTCAATTAGAAAGAAAAACAGTGTCATTAGCATCTTAAGAGGGATCAAATGTGGACTAATTTATGAAATTAGAGAGCGATTTGTAATTTTACATTCTGAACAAATTTCATTGGAGGGACAAAAGTGGAATTTTGAATTAGTGGCATTATTGGAAATCTCAAATCAAAGCCACTTTTTGCAAAATCGAATACTGGTACGAAGTAGTGTGAAGACTGGAGTATATATTTGATTCAATTTGAAATGAAAATATGGTTTAACATATGAATTATTGACTATGAAATAGATACGGTGGAACAAAGAGCTATAGATCAGGAAAATCGAGAAAAAAAAAAACTGAGTACAAAGTAAAATTTACCACATATCTATCAAAGCATGACAAGTTTTCTTGTCTACACGCAAACTAATCTACCAAAATGTTTGTACTTTATATAATGATAGAAAAAATTTTGTAAACTGGCTTGATCAATTGAAACAATAAAAATTGTCTAATTTTAAACCATATATATTATTATTAAAAAATATATTGTACAACATAAGAATTTCATAGTTTATTATTATCTTTTTTTAAGCCAATTTTCTTAATAGAATTTTATTCATTTAGATCAGAAAGCGTGATCTGGGAAAAATTTTTAAAAATAACCTTGAGCCAGCTAAATATAAAGACCTTATCCTGAGTCTATAGTATAAAGTCCGAACCGAATTGGTCTATTGTCCTTTTGGATTAATATTGTAATATCTGCCCATTCCGATTAGGTTCCTTATAGCCTTCCGGTCAATTCCAATTTGTTGACGCACTTGAGAGGTCTTACTCATACGTACTCATAAAATATACGATATTAAGCCTTATCGTTTGAATATTAACAATCTGGACATTAACAAGTGGTTAAAAAGTACATTAATAGAAACATATAACAGTTTTTTTTTGTCAAATTTAACAGGTGGGATATTGCTGCTATTGATCAACTAGCAGATTACCTGAAGTTTCTATATAAGACTCTCTTAAATGTTGTTAAAAAATCTGAGGATATAGCAAGAGAAAAAGGGAAAGCCCGTGGTGGTTATTATTTGAAAGAGGGAGTAACAATTCTTGCCTTTGATTAGTTTCTTGATTACATTTGTGATAAACAAATATTTGAAAAGCTCCTTGCTAAAATCCTTTACATTTTTCGTTTTAAGTTGATGGAACTGGTTAGAACCTATTATCAAGAGGCAAAGTGGGCTAGAGAACACTTTGTGCCATTAGTTGATGAGTACTTGAAAAATGGACTCGGAACAAGCACCTATGGCGTATTTCTACCAGCTGCTTTCATTGGAATGGAAGCTGCAGGGATTAAGGAATTTGAGCTGGCACTTACTAATCCAAAGATGATTAGAGGATTGAAGATCGTTGGCCGTTTAAAAAATGATTTAATGACTCACGAGGTACAATGATGGTCGCTCTTTTTTTTTACACAAATATTACGTAATCAAGTCCATAACAAGTAAGGTACCATTTTTCTTTAATACCCTCAATAACATAACAGTCAACAAATATGACTATGTAATGTATTTTTCTGACTTTTAACAGTATTTAAACCTAAGGAAATTAAGAAAACGAAAGGTTTAAAAAATTACATGCTGTTTGTATAATCTGAGATTTTTTTTAATGTGTCAATGGATTCAATTTGAAGGACGAACAAGCTAGAGGAGACTGTGCTTCATCGGTAGAATGTTACATGAAGGAATATGGAGTCTCAGAAGAAAAGGCAATTGAAAAGGTTGAAAAGATGTGTGGGGATGCATGGAAGGATGTGAATGAGGGATGCATGAGGCCATTTTCAGTCGCAGTGCCTTCTCTCAGGGTTGTGCTTAATCTTCTACGTACAACAGAGGTGTTCTACAGACACACTGATGGATACACAAAATCTTAAATTTTGAAAGATGGCATTATCTCATTATTCGTCGAGAAGGTGGAAATATAGAGTTAAGAAAATGCTCTTCATGTTGTGTGTTTGCTTTTGTGGTCCAGGAAACTGTCTTTTTTTTTTTTTAAATGAAAGTCATGTATTAAGAAACCTAGCTATCCGAGTAGTGACCAGGAAACTGTTTTGATGTTATTTGTAAAAAAAAAAAGGGTGTGAGGCATAGTTCTTCCTGGCTCATCATGTTGTGAGTTTGTTGTGTTCGTGTTTGGTTTTGTGAACTTGGAAACTTTTTCTAAAGTAAAGCGTGTTTCCTTCTGTTACAAAAATTAGGAGACAGTAAGCCATGCGTTGTTTCTCTCTCGATTTCCTTTAGTTTCATGGATTTTATTAAGGCTAATAATTTCTGACACGTTTATGATACGATAACACGATTACGATATACACGATTATGGCACGACACGAATGATACGAAATTAATTTTTTTAATGTTTATGTCATGTATAATAAATGTATAATGATGTGTGATAATAAAATGACATAACACGATTACGACACGATTAACACGAATTGTCACCCCTAAATTTTATAACAAATTTATCTTCCTTGCATTTAATTTGTTGGTACAATTGCTAAAACTAGTTTAAAAGTTAATTTGCACCATTAATGGTCTGGTGGACAAAATAATCTTTCTTTATTAAGAAATTTTATTAGCAAAATCAAAAAAGCTTGGGTTAGCGAATAAATAGGAAAAACTCACTACGAAGAGAATTAGCGCACTAGGCACCTGTTAAAATTTAAAATTTGCTCCGTACAGAATTAACCAAAACAAGGGAACTAAATAATTTCTTAAGTTGTAAAAGGATGCTTCCGCGTCAAAAATTCTTACAAATAAAATTATAAACTATTTATACGAATGATGTAATTTATTTATAATTCAAGTTAATAAAAATTTATACTCGTAGATGATGGTGTATCAAACCAACAAATAATAAAAAACTGTTTAGAAACAATATTTGAGTAAAGTGGTAAACATGATCGAACCATATAGAAACCAGCGAAGAATTGCTTATTTGCTAAAAATAAAAACAAAATATAGTTGGTGTAGTTATTAGTGAAGCCGATAATGTAAACCAATAGAAATCAGAGTTCGCAATGAAAAAGACAATAAATTACAGCAATAAAAATAAAAGGAATTCAATAATGATGAAGGCCTAGTCAAAGTACTTCTCCGTTCAATCCAATTGGTCGATCACAAATACTAAAAATCAATATTAAACATTCGAATAGACAATGCTATAGTTAACAATGACTCACTCAAATAATTAATCTCTTCTTACTTAATCGATAGCCCCGAGATACCCTGCAAACTATTTCTCTTACCAACTAGACAACCCCATGACGCCTTGATAAGGTTTAATGTAATGACAACAGTAAGAATTAAAGAAACTCATATCCTAGCCAGTGAAGTTAGAAACTTCATAAATCATTTAAATTAGATCATTCAATTCTATAACCTTTAAAATTGTGCAACCATATTCATTCAAGTTATTTGCTACCTAGATTAAGATTTATGAAAAATACTATTAATCCTAAATAGCAATATATTATTTGGTCAATCACGCAACCGACCAATTGAATAATCAACACAAACAATAATAAAATAACAAAAAACACATAAATTGAATAAATATTCGAATCATTTAATAACAATTAAAACAATAGTCTCACAACCTAAAAGGATTAAACTTCGAAAATAATTCAACTAGAGATGAGTTAGTTACACATAATTGAGGAAGAAAGCCAAGAACAATGAATGTGCGGCCTGCCCTAAAATGTCCAGAATAGAGAACAGAGCTTCCAAAAAGAGAAGGAGGAGATTTATATATGTATCCTCTTAAAAACCTAATCATCCTTAAAATATAATTACCAAAATAATAATAATAAAAGTGTGTTGTTTCAACAGTAAAAGATGAGTAAAATCCTTAAGCTTCTTCCATAAGGCTCAAATCTCAAGGCCCATTTGTCCATAGCACGTGGTCCCATGCAGCCAAGTCAACCCAGTCAATGCATCCTTTACAACATGGTCACGTCGTAATGCATCCAGAACCAGTTTGCACTCAAAACAACACCATTTCTTGCCATCTTCTCTCCCATTCACCTAAGCAGCCAAATAAACAAACACAACATAAACCCACGAATAACAACATTTAACCATGCAAAACAAACATAAAATCAAACATGCATGAAATGCAAGCTATTAGTACCATTATTACTCAAGTTCATAAAATAAGCCCATTCGTTTTACTATATTTCAAATTGTTAAAGCAGCATATGAAATGCCACATGATCTGTGCTGTGGTTTCCGTTCATAATTCATGCTGCCAAAATTTCTCAACTAACTTTAAGGAGCCACTGCATATGATCATAAAAGCCTACTTTTAGATGAAACAAAGGAAACATTGCGTTATTCAAGAAGCAAATGAAATAACTCACAATAGCAAAAAAAAACATATATTCAGGAAAATTGTGATCTGCAGCCAAAATACGTATAACATTGCTTAATTATAAATTATTTAATATAACAATTTGATGTATTGTATTCAGGAAATTATGGAGATGTTTATTATAGGTAAATTGAGTTGGTAGATTGCAGAAATATGTTATATTTGGTAGATCTGGTAGATTGAGACAGATTGAAATTTTGTGTGGATTCCTCATCATGCCCTTGAAAGTCGACTTTCTATTTTTCTAAATTATAAATGTTGAACTATAGTGTCTTTAATTTTTTTTCACAATTGGTATTACCTTTTGTATGTTGACCTATGATTTGGCTATGTTACGGTGTGAATTCGTAGATTAAAAAAATCTGTAATAACAATCGTTAGTATAAAAAAAATTACCGAAAACTTAGAATTTATTTGATCAATAAAGTTCTTTTTATTGCTAAACGGACAGGGTACACAACCATAAACTCTCCAGGTACCATCTCTGTACAACCCCCAAACGAATCAAGTCAAAGAATAAAGAACAAGCTGCAGGACGACGAGGGAAAACTATACCCAGCCCCCAACAATTGAACTATCTGTACAATATTTAAGCAATCTATATTGAACACAACTCACCACCTGCTGCAATACTCTATTAACATCAGGACTTATACCAGAGAAGATACAAGAGTTGCGTTCTCTCCAAATCCAATAAAGGGTTGCTACAAATGCCACCCTGCTGATCTGCGAAAGTCTGCTCTTCGAGGTATGCTTACTCACAAACCAACGACCTCCCTTCTCCAAGTGAGAACCCCCACTTAATTAAACATCTCTGTAGAACACTAAGCCAAATTTTCTTTGAAAAAGCATAGGCAAAGAACAAATGAGATACTATTTTAGAAGCCTGTCCACACAAAACACAAACACCAGCTGTACAAAGAGGGGAGCTATATTAGCCAAGCCAGTTCTTGCTTCTGCCGGAGGAAGGCCATGGCACTGGGTTTGTGAGTTGCAGAGGAGGCAGAATATACACGACCCTTTCTGACTCCTTTTTTTTTCATTTTAAACCACAAGGAAAAACCATTATGGTTTAAAAAAATAATTGTGCGGCGAAACAACGCTTAAAAATATAATAAGAAGAGGGGCGAAACGACGTCATTCCACGAAACTTTTTTTTTTTTTAAAAGAAGACCAGGTCAAAACAACGTCGTTTTTCCATGGTCTCTTACTCAAAAACTAAAACCACGAAGAACAGAAGCAGTCTCCACTGCTTTGCTTCTCTCTTTGTCTCAACCCACTCTCTCCAGACTCCACAGCCTGCCTCCACTGACCACGCCACCAGCTCGCCACCTCCTCTGACATGACGTCGTCGTTCTGTCCCGCCAACCGGCGGGCGTTGTCCCTGGTAAGTCGATTTTTCCTAATTTTGAAAAACATTTCAGTTTTTATTGATTTAGGGTTAGATATTATTGAATAATTGCTTAATAAATTTGTGATTTAAATTAGGTAGAATGTAATTTAGGATTGTTAAATTAGTTATTGAATGGTGATAGGTTGCATTTCATGCATGTTTTGCATTGCATTTTATGCTTGTTTTGCATTATAAATTGTTGTTATTTGTGTGTTTTTATGTGTTGTTTGCTTTTTTGGTGATTTAACTAGGATGTTGGTGAAAACTAAAGAATTGGAGCTGTTTCGAGTGCATTTCGGCGCTGACTGCATTATGGCATGATCATGCCATAGTAGATGCATTGACCAAATTGACCGTTGCACATTGGGCTGCGTGCTAGACTGTTGGGCCATGGCTTTTTAGCATCTTGAACGTCTTGAAGGGTTGCTAGCTCAGCTTTGTTGTTGGATCAAAATAGTTAACATTATTATTATTGTTGTTTTTAGCTATTTTAAAGATAGAATTAGGTTTTTCTAATTAGGACACATATACATATATATCTTATATTTTGGGATTGGAGGTTGTTCTCTCTTCTCGATCTCCCCATTCAAGCATTCTTGGCCAGCCGATTTTTCTCTGAACTTTGCCTTTCTTTCTTCTAGCATGTACAACTAAACACCTTAGTAGTTGAGGTATTTTCAAAGTTCAATCCGTTATGGTTGTGACACTATTGTTTAATTGTTATTGTGTATTTCGAGTATTTATTTAGATTTTGTGCTTAGTTCCTTTATTATTATTTCGATTGATTAATTGATAAGGGCACATTGGTTGATTGTTTGAGATAACATATTGCTATTTAAGATTGATAGTGCATCACATTAGTCCTAATCTTGATAGCGAATGACTTGAATGTATGTGGTTGGACATTATTCAATGTTATGGAACTGAATAATCTGGTTTAAATGAATCACGATGTTTTCGGTTTCACTGGCTAGGATAGGGGTCTCTTTAATTCTTATTGTTGTCATATATTAAACCTTGTTAGGGCGTCTCGAGGGTTGTCTAGTGGTTAGGAAAATAGTTTACAAGGTAATAAGAGATTGGTTAATTGAATGCATCACCATTAACTGTAAACTCTATCTATTCCAAATCTTGATATCTGTCTTTTATGTTTATGATCAACCGATTGGATTGAATGGAGGAAATGCCTTGGCTAGGCTTTTTAATATTATTGAATTCTCGTTATTTCCATTGATGCAATTTACTTCTCTATTGCGAATTTTAGTCTCTGTCTATTTTTGTTCTCGGTTTCACTCTCACTTTAATCATCTTTATTTTATTTCTGTGTTTTGACAAGTAAACAATTATTTGCTGGTCTCTGTGGTTCGACCCTACTCATTTATTGTTTCTAAGCAAGTTAATATTATTTTGGTGGGTTTGACACCTTATCAAATGGATTTGAATTCTGTTTGAATGGATTTGAATTAGCCAGATGTTTTTAATTGCTAAGTGAATTGATTTGAATGACTTAATTTTGTTATTATTTCGTTTGTTGATTTAGTCTGTGAAAAAAAAATAACCAAGATGTATTCAAATATTCAATTTAATTTATTTTAATTTAATTCTTATATACATATACTTTTTTTTGTCCTAAACTCAGTGTAGCCTGAATTTTAGTTAACCAGATCAGGCCCTGTTTAGCCAGAATTCTAGCTTTGCCATTGTGTACAAATACTCCATCTAAGCAATCTATCTTTTGTGGCCAAGTGGTTTCTCATTGCAAGCCAAGCAATAAAAGAATGCTTGGGTAGATTATGTTTTCCCAAAACAGTCGCCAGCCAACTCTTTCCCTTTAGAATCTCAGTTTCTACTAAACTTACCATACTTAGAACATTGTCAAATAATCTATTTTTCACCTTCAGTACAGCCGGGGTGATTTTTAACTATAGACCATGCACCTTCAATACTCTCATTAATAGGGTTAAGCAAGTTCTAACATCCCTTTCTTCAAACTTCATTCATAGTCACTTTTCTGGGAACATCAGTATCACAGATTTTAAGTTTATCAAACCTTTCAATGATATTATGACCCATAAGCCACATATCAAACCAAAAAGAGATATTTCTAGCTCTCAACTTGCACCTAAAACACTCCAGAAACACCTCTCTAAGTTATAGAAGATGTCTCCAACTCGAGCTACAATTAGTTGTTTTTACAATCCCCAAAAAACTCAAACCCTTGAGTTTATTAGACCAAATTCATTTAGCCCACGAACTTTCCTTTGCTGTCAACAACACCCATATGTTCTTATCAACTATTGCTTCATTCCATGCTTGCAAATCCTTGATTCCTAACTCTCTAAGCGTATGGTTGCCGATGTAGTTTTAACCTTCAGAATATTCTTGGGATATCGAATCCATGAGGATAAGTAGTAAAGGTGATCAATTCACAAATGAAAAAGTAATAAATTCACAAATATAAGCAACACAAAATTAACTAAAGCAAGCAAGTGACAATATCATTTGATTCGAGATAATCAATAATAGATATGATGTTAGGACTTTGAGACTTGACCGAAACTCCTATTTGCTATATTGATGATGGGGTTAAAGAGACTATGAGTGTTCTCTCCACCTTCGTCTCCTAAAGGCACTTTTGAGTTCATTTAGGCTATGTCTATATTTCCTACACCAATCCATTCGGTTAAATCTAACTAAATTAGACTCTTTAGCCTTCTTAGGAATTTCATAAAACACCTTAGGTACATAGAATATGTCTATCCTAAGTTGGTTAAGTTCAGTGCTTGTAGACCTCATCTAAGCTTCATCTTTCGATCTTTCACCTAGACTTATCACTAAACATCATTATGGTGATCAAGCATAACAATATTCCATTCAAAACAAGCCATTGAATCACATCCATAGCATAACACAAGATATGGAAATAAAACACAATATCCATTCATTAATATAGTGAATATTCATCAAAGGTGTACATCTCTAAGTACTAACTATAGATTTAAGCTACCATATTAAAGATAAAAGAGACAAAGCAATAAAAATGAACATTAAACATTGTTACCGAATACAATAATGAAGAGATAGAAGAATGATTGATGTAAAGGAAGCCTCTTCAAATCTCCTTCAAGAAGAATCCCCCAGTCTCTCAAGCTATTCTACCCTTTTTGCTAAAAACTCTAGGATGTTCTCGTAAAATGAAAGAGGAAAAGAGAATAAAATTGTTATTGAATGATGTCCAAAAGAATAAGTTTTAAGAGTATTTATAACCCTTTCCATGACCACGAACCCTATAAACATTTCTATCAAAATTGGCCTTTGGTGTCCACTTGGTCCCTACACCCTTACTTGTGGACATCAATTTCTCTCTCCCATGTTTGGGGAGGCCACAGCCGTGGCATCCAGAGGCCATGATTGGGGCCTCTCACTATCTTTTCAAGCTTCATCGTGGCATTTTTGCATGGGTGTGAAAGCTTGACCACGGGTTGGCCACTTTCGGCCACGGTCGTGGCATTAAAATGCCATGATCGTGGCCCATCTCAGTTTTGTTGGATTTTCAAGACAGTGTGGAGCCACGATCATGGCCTTGATCGTGGCTCAGATGTGGCATCCAAAGTTACATCTTGCCATGGCCATGGTGTCAAATGTCGAGACGACCATTATGGCCATTTGTGTCGATTCTCCTTCCGCTTATTCCTTTCCTTCTAACTCTTCATCGAACTCCATTTTTCATGTCATTTTTTTGTATTTCTTCACTGTTCTGAGCATTTATCTTCACCCTACATGAAACATCAAAAGTGTGTAAATTCATCAATAATTACGCACTCGTATGATAAAGATGCTAGATATAATTGCATGAGTGACTATGCGCCCCCTCCTCCTCTCCCCTCCTCTCCCATCTCCATTCACACTTGGGAAGACACAAATCATTCCATGCAATAGCCCCTTTCCTCTGTGAACTATCCGAACTAGACGAAATAAATTTCCTACATATAGTATCAATAGTCTCATAAAAGATTTGGGCAAAATGAAAATGAAGCAAATATAGACATAGATGCTTATTAAAAATGACTTCACCAACTGAACCCTTCCTCCATATGGTAAGCTATGAAAAGTCCATGAGTTAATTATAGTTGCTACCTTCCTAATCAACCCTTCACAATGTTCTTTATGTGAACTGGCAGAAATAAATGGGTGATAGGTTGCATGTCATGCCTGTTTTATGTTGCATTTTATGTTTGTTTTGCATTGTAAATTGTTGTTATTTGTTTATTTTTATGTATTTTTTGCTTGTTTGGTTGTTTAGGAATTGGAGCTATTTTGGGGTGTTTCAGCTATAATATCTCGCTTATATTAGCTGAAATCTCGTAGTATTCTGAAGTGATTTCGAGTTGGGATGTTGACCATTAAGTTGGTTGTGAGTTTGAGGGTTTTGGTGCATGTGTCTTGCACATTGGAGGTCATATATGTGCTTAGTATAGGGTACTGTGCACGTAGTCCAGGCCTGAAACTTGACCGTGAATGTGCGTTGAGTGCAACGTACACTGGAGGTCATGCACGTGCACAGTACTGAGTACTATACACGTAGATGGGGATGAGTCGGCCGAGAGCCTTGTTTGGAATGTGTGTGTCGTATGGGTTGTTGTGTATATTGTTCATCCTTTGGGTGTGACCCATGAGCATGCTGAAGCCTTCTACACACATAGTAGGGGGTGGAACACACGTAGATTGTAGATCTGAATGATGGGCTTCAGATATGTCGTCTACGTACATTGTGTGGGATGCTACCCACGTAAATCACAGTCCTACGTGCGGAGACCCCTACTGTGCATGTAGATGTGTTCTTTCTGGGCGACTGTGCGTGAAATATGACACGTCAGCCCGTGAGCCTATAAATACCCCTACCTACCATTCTTTCGGTCACAACTTGTCTCAACCACCAGAGCACTTTCTCATTTACTTCTCTGTGATTTCCTTTGATTCTCCTTGCTTCTACAATGGATCTAGAGGTAAGAATCATCTATTAATCTCTTCTTTTCTTTAGTTCGCGTTGTATTTGGGCATTCTAGGGTTCCAACCGAACTTAGGATTTGGTTCGGATCTTTTTATTTCTAATAGAATACGAGTTAATAGGAGTTAGATTATGGTTGTGTGAGACCAGTAGCTTGATGTTTAAGCATCGATTTCATGGGATTTGGTGTTTGAACCAAATGGGTTTCTCTACAACTAAGGTTACAGGTTTTACTGAATTTCATGTCAAATTTGGTGTTGTTTCTGATGTATCTTGATAGATATGATTTATAACTTCACATATTTGAACTGGGTTAAGAGATTTGACTAGTTATTTGTCATGGGTCTTGGAAGTTTGAGATTCATAGTTGAGATTTAGAAAGATTTTGAGTTTGTTTGTGGATTTGGAGGATGAATCCATGTTCAAGAGATTGATTTGAGTTAATGAGTATGCTTGGTTCCGTTGGGGACCGAATGGAGCATGATCTTGGCTCGAAAGTGATGGATTCATTTTCGTTTGTTTAGGTGACTTTGAGAGTTTGCATTTGCATTTCATATCATGCATTTGGTATTTATCACAGTACCACATTGTGATATTTATGATGTGTTATGTGTATATCTTCCTGTTTTTGCTAGCGAGATCAGCCACCGACGAGTTGAATGCCGAAACCCACTTAAATAGGCGATTTAGGGCGTCTGGAATAAGACACAGGCACGGGCATAGCCGTGGCCAAGCTGTTCCATCCATGTTCCATGAGTTTCTCTTCAATTCTGCACCTTTCCATAAGACACGGACACAAAATTTTGTCCATGTAATATGTCCCTTTGTTCATGCACTATCAAATATGTCCGTGTCTTGGCTGCTCCATCTACACGGACACGGCTTCATGTCCGTGTCCAGAGCACCGTTGATCGTGTGTTTACATTGTTGTCCGTGTCTTGCATGATCCATGGCTGGGGTAAATACTTGGACATGGCTTCATGTCCGTGTCCAAGGTTCCTATGACTGTGTGCAAGAAGCTTTGTCCGTGTGTTTCGGTTGTCAAGTTCCAGTGGGTTGCACTGTCTATCCCACGACCGTGGACCTTTAGTTTCTGTCCGTGGATGCTCAATTGTGCACGGATGTGCTTTCTCAAGTGCCTCACGGGCGTGGTTCATCATTCCAAGGCCATGTCTCACTCCCAATGTCTCAAATGTCATCATTCAAGCCCCGTTTCGACTTGTTTTCATTCGATTCATCAAGACATAATCAGTTAACCTGAAAATCACAATATAAAGCATAGAAGTACCAAAAATAATGACAAACGCTCAATTCATATTCAAAATAATATAAATTGATGCACATAAATGCATATGAATATGTGTTCATCACGTGTATATTTATGTATATACTTATGAATACTGCTTGTGGTATTTGCGAACGGTTTTCAAAACAGACTCTGTGAGGCACGTATGAGGCACTCTGGAGTGTTATTCCTCACTGGGATTCAACCCTGTTTTATTTTCTGTTGTGGATGATTCTATCTTCTAGGTGCACATATTTTGGCTTCAGCATTTATTCTGCATCTTGGACACCCGTGAGGAGACATTTTGGTTAGTGATGCCTATTTTTCGACCTTCTTTATTTTGTACTAGGCGGACCGTCTATGGGAGCCTGGCCTGATATATTTATTGTATTTGGTTTTACCAGAGTATATGATTTGTATACATTTTGGTATTTGTTTATATATATTGAGTTATATGCAAATTTTTTTAATTACAAATGTTTTTTCAATAAATGTTTTGGAAAATTAAATGATGGGTAGAAATTCTGAATCTTTGGAAGGCTTGTGCGAGATGGGCCGGGCTTCCATAGACGGTCCGCCTCGTACGTCGGTCATGGTCCAAAGAATGGATCGTGACATCAGCATTGACTGCATTTCAGCATGGCCATGCTATAGAGGGCACATTGACTGGGCTGACTTATTCCACATTGGGCCGCGTGTTAGCATTGCTGGGCCTCAAGATTTGAACATCTTGGACGTGTTTGAAGGTTGATAACCTAGTTTTATTGCTAGAACTAAAAAATTAACATTATTATTATTATTATTATTATTATTATTATTATTTGAGGGGAATTAGGTTTTCCTAATTAGGACACATATTTATACTTTGCTTTTGGTCATTAGCGACTCTCTTCCTCTCCATCTATCATTCATGCACACCTTGGACAACAATTATCATTCATCTTTTGGCCTTCTTCCTCAATTATGTGTAACTAAACCTCTTTCTAGTTGAGGTATTTTTAAAGTTCAATATGTTATGTTTGTGAGACTTAAAATTTTAATTGTTGTAAAGTATTTCGAGTATTTATTCAACTTATGTGCCTTAGTTCCTTCATTATTATTTGTGTTGATTGCATGATTCAGTCAGTTGTGTGATTGGATAAATAATATATTGTTATTTATGATTGATAGTGTGTCACAGTAGTCTTAAACAAATGTTGCTTTTGGGATTTTAAAAATAAAAGCAAGCACGAAAGGTAAACACAAATAACTCAATGATAAGAAAACATTAGGGCTTTTGAGACAAAACCAAGGATCTGGTTGCCAAATAAATGAAAATGGGTTTAGGAAAATCAGTGTGAGTGTTCTCTCCACAAGACTAACCCAATGCCTCTCTTGAGATCACTCAAGTCGTACCTACATTTCCTAGGAGGGTCCTTTCGGCCTCACCTAGTCAAGTTAGGCCCATTAGGCCCTTTGAGTAATTTCATCTAACACCTGGTAGGCATAGGTATATTTATATCCTAAAACCATACAAGATTTATGCAAGTAGACCTAACCCAAGCTTCTTTTTTCGATTCATCACTTGGGCTTGTCAAAAACAACATTGAGATAATCAATCATAACATCATTCAATCAATACAAGTCATAAAATCATCAACAACAATAGATTTATAAATAAAATCTCAATTAACAATAGATTTAACAATAAAAGCACAATACCCATAACAATAATTATTCATTTAAGGCAATATCAATCCAATGTTTACATCTTTAAACCCTAACACAAAATCTAAACTAGGATATTTACAAAACTAACCATAGAACAATAAAAGTAAATCCTGAACATGGTTCTAAACAAAGAAAAAGAAATAAAAAGGAAGAATGAAGCTTGTCTTAATGGGTGATGAAAGCCATCTTTTAATGCCTTGAATCTTCCTTGAAAAATATGTTGGATCATGGGTGATCAACAATAAGTTCCTTATATGTTTTGATGATGTACAAATGGTTTTGATGATGTGCAAAATGTTTGACTTGAAGTGGAACACGTTGGAGAGTGTTGAACTGCAAAACAAGCCACTGCATGTTGAACAACGTACGCATTACAAATGCAATGCACGTTGACCTTATCCACAATGTACGTTATAGACAACAACGTACGTAGATGTAAGCACAGAAAAGAAATAGCGGCTACTGGATTGTTCCTGATCAAAAACATTGTACGTCATACATGCACAACGTACGTAATGAAGGCACAACGTACACAGAGAAAATTCAACGTACGTTATCTGGGAAGTTAACATGATCAACGTACGGCATGAGTGGTACAA
>CAODLS010344487.1:0-18043 GCA_948243855.1 Flueggea neowawraea
TTACTAAAAGGATCACGATTAATTCATTTATCAAAAAAATGTTGCTATGAGACTTTACTAAAAAGAATCATAGTCGGTTCATTTATTGAAGAAATGTCATCGTGAGACTTTATCCCTTTTTAGTTCTATGCATTTTTTAAAATGCTCCCACTGGATTTACGTTCCCTATTCCCATTGGAAAACAAAACTCCCTCTAGGATCAAGATTTTGTACTCCCATTAGAAATAGGAATCTTCCTCCCACTTAAGTCAGGATCATGAACTTTTGCACACGTTGGAGGTAGATAGGATAAATGTTGAATTGTTCCAAGAAGTAGTTGATGCATCCCTTTCGAAGAAACCCGACTTTCTCATTTACAACTCTTCTCAATCACTCAAAACTCTCTCAAATCATCTGAGATTTCAGAGCTTGGTTTGTCCATCATCCATAACCATTTTAAGTGGTAAGATTACATCTCTTTCTTGGATTTAATATCTCTTACATGCATTCATCCATCAAATCCTTTTTGGTCCAAATAGGTCTAGGGTTTGGATTTTTGAATGATTCTGAGTTAATGGATGCTAAGGTGTTATAGTAGAGTTCATTGAGGCTAAAAGAACATGTTTCAAGCCTTGAATCTACAGATTTGATGAGTTATTGTGTTGGCTAGGGTTAGGTTCGGTTTGGATGATTTTTGGAGCGATTTGGAGTTTGTTTGATGGAATTGATGATTTATTAATGTTTATGAAGGTGTTTAGGGGCAATGTGGACAGATTGAAACATCGGGTATTGATCGAATCGAAATTTCGGTAGTTTTAAGAATGAAACTTTATGTTTCAGTACTTTTGTAATTTTAAAAACTTGAGCTCTAGAAATGTAATTTTAGGAAAGTTAAGGTATAGATTTGTAAATTTCATAATTTTGGGGATTAACTTAAAATTTTACAAGTTAATGATTAAAGAGATTAACTCGAAAGGCCCAATGTTTTCTTATTATTTAGTTGTGTTTATTTTCTTGCTTGCTTTTATTTCCAAAACCCCAAAAACAAACAATTGATATTTATACTTGCTTTTATTTTCTTTATTGACCACAATTAGACACGTTCTTTGTGTAGACGATACCTAAGGAATACTCATTAGGTTTTATTACTACAATCGACTATTGTGCACTTGCAATAGACCCGATCATATATGATGATCCAAAAGGAAATTAATATGAGATAATAATGGTGATTATAGTTGTTGAACGATTATGATTGCACTATTGAGTACCATCTGGGCAAAGCAAATCTCGTCGCTGATGCCTTAAGCCAAAAATCGAGCAATGGCCTCCTTAAAGCTAAACATTTTACCTTATTTGCTTTATTTTAGAACTATGGATATTGAGTTTGATATGCATATTGGTGGTGCTCTGCTTGCTACTTTTAAAGTTATACATGAGTTGATGAAAGGATTAGGGATTTACTAAATCGGGATCTTTTGATTGTTGAGATTATAGACAAGGTGAAACAAGGCAAGAGTGCTGAATTTATTATTCAACCTGACAAAACTTTGATGATTGGGCTTAGGCTTTGTGTACCAGATATTGAAAATCTATGGAGGGAAACTATGGAAGAAGCATATTGTGCATCATATGCTATACACATTAGATATACCAAAATGTATTTTACATTGAAGAACCAATTTTGGTGGCTGAAAATAAGGAAATATATTGCTGAGTTTGTTGTGAAATGCCTCACTTGTCAATAAGTCAAAGTTGAACATCAGACACCAGCATGTACGTTAAAATTGTTACCTATTCCATAATAGAAATGGGAAGGAATTACAATGGATTTAGTTATCAGATTACCAAAGACCCCAAGGAAGAACAATGTTAGTTGGGTAGTTGTTGATCGCTTAACCAAGTCAGCTCATTTGTTGCCTATCAGATGGGGATGTACGCTTGAGCAACTAGATAAGAAGTATATTGATGAGATTCTCAGATTACATGGAATACCAGTATCCATAGTGTCGAATAGAGATCCACGATTTACTTCTCGATTTTGGGAGTGTTTACAATTTTAGTATTGTGTTTCATCCACAAACCGATGGACAATCAGAGAGGACTATCCAAACGCTAGAGGATATGCTTTGGGCTTGTGTCCTTGAATTCCAAGGTTTGTGGGATCAATATATTGCGTTGATGGAATTTTCTTACAATAATGATTACCTTAGTAGTATTGGTATGGCACCATACCAAGCATTATATGGCAGAAAATGCAAATGTCTGTTGTATTGGGATGAAGAAGGTATGCGAGTATTAGAAGGCCCAAAATTGATAGAGGAAACCATGGACAAGCTGAAAAATAATATGGGATTGAATTAAAGATCCCAAGATAAACAAAAGAGTTACGCGGACCAACACCGTAGGGAGGTGAGTCCACGATATGTTGGTCCTTTTGAAATACTTGAGCATATCAGTCCAATTGCTTATCGTTTATCTTTGCCCCCAGAGTTATCAAGGATTAATGATCTTTTACATGTTAGTATGATTCGACGGTATCGGTCAGATCCTTCACATGTGCTTCAAAATGAACTGGTAAATATTAAAGATAAAGTGAGTCATATTGAGGAACCAGTACAAATACTTGATTACAAGATCAAACAGCTATAGAATTGATCTATTCCATTAGCTAAGGTGATGTGTAGGAATCATTTGGAAGAAGAAGTGACATGGGAAACATAGGAGAACATGAGAAGATCTTATCCATACTTGTTCGCAGATTCAGGCACTGAATTTCAAGACGAAATTCTTTAAGGAGGGGAGAATTTTCACGACCATGACCAAAATTGGATATACACGAGCATGCATTGGATACGATATACATAAGATATGTGCATTCATCTGAAATTGCGTGTGTTGCCCATATAGTTAGATATTTTAGAAAAATTTACGAGAATGATAAAAAGGTTTCACGATAGGAGAACCATAGTTTAAAAGTGAAATAATAAGGAAAGAGGGGTAAATAGGTGGCTTTGTAATTAAATCAAGATAGTTATATAAATAAGTATTATTTGGTTGTTGCAGGTTTAGGCATGTTCATGTATAAAAATTATAAGACAATTAGTAGATAGATAGAAGAAACATGGAAGCTTCTGATTGGACCTCCTATGCACCTTGCCATCTTATGCTTAAGCTAAACATAATAAAATTGGAACATAAACAAGGAGAACATATTGCATGCTCAATTTATATAATAGATGGAAAACAGAATGAAAAAGGGAGAGAAAGAGGAGAAGAACAAATTTTCTTAGAGAATTCGATAGGAAACATACAACTCATCGATCTTGCATCTCATGCATCCTTGGAACAAAGTAAGTTATTTTCTCCATTCCTCTCTATTTAATATTCATGATAATATGTATTTATATGTTTGAATATTGAATGAGGGGATAATAGCATGAATTAAGGATAAACTCATATGAGTTGGAATATGGGTCTGTATGTGTCTAAATTTTAGTCTGTAGTCGAAGTGTAAAACATGAAATTTGTTTATTTGTGTGTCTGGTATATCTCTATGAACAAGTATAATAGACAATGGATACAAATAACTGTAAACATGTCTAATATGGAAATCCTATATGGAAGATGTAGTTCGATATTGTGCGTAGACCTCATTTGAGCAAAGTAGAGTCTAATTTTTGGTGTGAGTAAACATTTATATGTGTTTTATATGTGGGTTTAATTTGAGAATAAAATGAGTGATTTGGTTTGTTGACGTGAAAGAATAATGCATACTTGCCAAAATGCTTAAATAGGCTAGATTTGCATTCCGTCAATTATCTTTGAATATTAGATGCCTATAAGAGTGGTCTAAAACATATGAAAATGTCTGAATCATTCCAACTTGGACAAACAAGTACATATTAGAAGTGTTGACATTGAAACATGCATCAGTTGAGCATCTCGTGCATATAATGATACATATGCATTATGTATTGAAAGGAAATTGTGTGATCTGATTATATGCTATTGGTGAATTGTTATATTCTACACACTCGAATGTTATTGATGATATGTCGAACACAATATATGATTTATTGAAAATATTTCTGAGCTACATTGTGTATATGTTTTGCATCTGATTTAATATGACTTAAAAAGAATGATGTGGCCAATATGTTCAGGTTTATGCAATTCTATTGGAAATATTGGTTATATGAGAAGGTATATTGAACAAGGTGTTATGCGGAGTAAAACTCGTAGGAGCTACCTCTAGAATCCATTCTATTATTGGGATGACCATCGATTTATTTGATCAGACGAACGTGTCAATTCTATCAGATGTGGCTAGATTTCCAGGTCTCTTCTATTTATATTGGAAAGATCCTTGAGATCTGTTATATTGGAAACCCAGGGCAATACTTGACATATGGGGCCATTACCAAATGAAACAGACTTACATTGCATACTTATTGCATTTGGATAATTTTTATCTATTGGATTGCTTGTATGTATTGTACCTTTACATATTGTTTGACATATGTTGGGTTCCCCATTGAGTTGCAAATCATTATTTCTCTTCTTGCTACATGTGTATATAGGTTTTAAGGATGAGATCTTTATGGCTCACCTTGCATTGTGTAATACCCCGTCGGATTTTGACATAGGTCTCTGTAGTTCTATTCCTCTCCGATCCGATCCTTGGGATCCGGGGATGTTGCTTGGATGTTAGAGGTGTTAGAGAATCCTTTTTGTGTGAAAAGGTTTGGAGTTACTCGAGTAGGATTTTGTGTTTCTCAAGTGGACGGGGTTGGGTTCAGGCTTCATTTGTTGTGGGATCAAGAGTTACTCGAGTAAGCTTTGGACTTACTCGAGTGAGCAGGGCCTGGATTTCCTTTGGGGCAAGAGTTACTCGAGCAAAATTTAAGTTACTCGAGTGAGTGCTGAAATAACTCAGGCATTTACCAAAAACGCACCGTTTTTCCTTCTAGGTCTATTTATTAACCCCACCACCTCTCCTTCGGCATTTACTCCTCCAAACCACCACGTTTACTCCAAGATTCGTCCATCTTCCTCTTCCATTGCCTACTATTGATTCCTTGAGGTAAGATATATCTTATTCCACTCTTGTTGCTTCCATTTTCTCATTGAATGCATTGTTTTGATGGGCATTTTGGGGAGTGATGGCTAGAACTAGGGTTTCAGATTTGGAGTTGTTCTTGATGTTTTTGATGGGAATGAGGATTAAGGGTCGGGACTTTGGGTGTCTGGAAACACCTAGAAAAGTCTGAAATCATAAGAATCGAAGGTGTTCATAAATGGGTATGAACCATTTTGGGTTGGAGTGATTTTGAGTTGCGTTCTGGATTGGTGTATAGAATAATGTTCTGGAGGTTATTTAGGAACAATGTGGGTGATTGGTAACATTTTTGGTTGGTTGAATCATGTTTGAGGAAATCTAGAAATTCCTTTGCAGGAGTTCACTTGAGTAAGTTAAGAACTTACTCGAGTGAGTAGAGTGTTGAATTACTCAAGTAAGTCAAGTGTTAATTTTCTCGAGTAAGCCTTATCTTACTCGAGTAATTCAAGGGAAATTACTCAAGTAAGCCTCTAAATTACTTGAGTAATTCGTGATTTTAGGGGTCTAACTTGTAACTTTTCGTATCTTGTGATTTCTGAGACTTTAGGGTCTTATTTGATGATTTTGATTACTTGGAGGACTAGTCAAACACATTGAGGACTAATTTGGAAATTTTGTAAAGTAGAAGGACTAAAACATAATTTTACATAGGTTGGGGACCTAATTGTAATTTTGCATAGATTCTAGATTTTGGGTCGAGAGTGATAGTTTCTCTTTTGAGTTAGGTTTTCAATGACCTCGAGGGTCAGCATCTACATATGCATATCAAGCATTCGGTACTGCCACAGTCCCAACATCATTTTCTGACAACTATTATGTACTTATTTGTTCTAGCTTCTTGTTCCTTCCAGCATGACCAGACATCTAGTAGGGCTTGACTGGAGTGTCAGCTTGGACACAAGGTAAGTGAAATGGCAGTTTCATACACATAGGCTAGTCTTCCTACTTATATAGTTTTTGTTGTGTCGGGATATGACATGAAATCTGACTAATAATTATTTGGCTAATTGCTAATCGAACTTATGTGGTTTGTAATAACCAACGTTTTTACTCTGCTAATATCTATATTGGTGTGTGTGTGTGTGTGTGTGTATGTTTTCTTAAAAAAATTATGGGAATATATTCTGCATGAATGTTTGTTATATTATTCGTAAATAATATATTCTAATATGGGACACCTAGTTACGGGGTATGTAACCTTTGATATATCAATGCTCTGTCAAGGCCTTAGTTACCGGGGAAAAGGGGTGACCGTTTATCCGGCCAGATACATGCTCTGTTCTGCCTAGTGGCAGAGTCCACATTCTGTTCTGTTTATTCTAGTCGCATACTCTGACTCTGATATATATATATATATATACTCTGGTACTATCTGAATGCAAGTTATCTGCTCTGGCTGTGAACATTTTGAAAAAATATCTTCTAAAAACTATTATGTATGGAGTGTGTATACTATATTATACTAGTATATACGTGTGAGGTATCTTTTGATTGGTTTTCAAAACGGTCTTTGTGAGGCACATATGAGGCAATCTGGAGTGTTGTTTTCTCACCAGGATATGACCCACTTTTCTTTCTTGTCTATTTCCTTTGCCTGTCTTACAGATATATTTTGACACTCAGCATCTATTCGGCATCTCGATACCAATGAGGCATTCCTTACTATTCGGTGAGTGCATTCGTTTGGGCTCTAATTTTGTATTTTGTTATTAGAGTTCCATACCGGGTTGCTGTGAGGATACTGGGCTATACTTTTGTATTTTGGGTATTGATCTTACTATAATGGTTTTATATTTATTTTGATACCATTATGATATACTTACATTGTTTATATATATATATATATATACTAGTTGGAGACTCACACGATGTTGCAGGATTTGAGGTGAATATAAATGAATATTTAACATTATATTTTGGGTATTGATCTTACATTATATTTTTGTTGATGTAACGAACATAATGATGTTTTTTCTTGAGAGTAAATGTATGAGTCAATCGTATTGCATGTACAAAATTTAAGGCGGTGATCTAGAGGTGATTAAATCATCTCATTAATTAGGATATAAATATTATCTTGATTGTTTATTTAAATGCAACATTTTTCATTTCAGTAATAAACATCTTGACTTTTTATCGCAAAAAAAAAATTATGCATCATTCATATTCCAGCTATAAATTTTGAAGAACCTCTTTTTATAAAACATTTTTCGTGGAGTTGTTCGAGTTGCTTTCATTGTCACAGCTGAGTATATTCAATCCAGCTCTACTTTTTACTCTGAAAATAGCAACATACATTTGACTGTGGTAGAATACAGGCTTGGAAAGGTAAAGACTGACATGTGAAAGGGATTGTCCTTGGCCTTTGTTAATTGTCATGGCCAAACAAACAACTAACGAAAATTGCCTTCTTTGGAACTTGAAAGGCAATTTGAGATCTGATGATGTCAAAAGCATTCAAGGTACCAAGACCCTTTGTCCGCTATTGCACAGACCGGACGATTGATCTGTGTTACGAAGCAACATGACCAGCACTCCGATTTTTAGCAGCTTGTGATTTGGGATGCCAGAAGCCGGGATATTTTTCAAGCCATGACAACATGATTATTAACCAATCAGGCTCGCTGATAGCATCACGTAAAAATTAAACACAACCAATGGGATTAAAAAAAAGAAGAAGAAGAAGAGAACATATAAAAAGGTAATTTTAAGAGATAGTATGAAACTTACAGGTTTAAATAAGTCTACTATATGGTTGTTTCACCCAATCCCAAACTGAGTAGATTTCTGGAATCTGTGTTTGCAATCACAGACAGAAAACAAACAGGTGGTTGTTAGAAATAACAGAATAACAATATTAGAAAACAAACAATTGAATTGAAGCAAAATAAAATACCAATCGAAGGGTGAAAAATAAACTTACAGGAAGGAACAATAGAGTACTGAATGAATGGAAGCCTAAATTGATAAAAGAAAAGAAAATTGTTACATCAACATATAAGATGTTTAACCAAACTAAGTGAAAAAAAAAAATAGAATTATTTCAATCAATTTGAATAGCACAATCAATTTGATTCAATTCACATTGACGCGTGAATTATGGAAACTAAGGAAACCAACAATTTTACAGCACAATTTTATCAATTATTTCTAAATTCTACAGGGTTTTGAATAGCACATTATTTTACTACAAATGTTTAAATTTTTAGACAAATTTGTATGACATGTGTCACTTTAGTAAGATATCAAATGTTCTTCATTTTGTTGACATATGTGACAATTTCAGTGAATGTATTATGCTTATATATATATATATATATATATATATATATAAATGTTTTGATAGATGATTGTTTGGGTAGAATATATGTGTAATATCCCGTACTTTCCAATTATGATCCCTATAATTTTCGAATATGATATGGAGGACTTTTGGGAACACCAGTGGATGGTGAATGATGTTTATGATGAAATCATGTTAGGTTGGATATTGTTAAGTGTTGGAAATGATCCGTGACGAGTTCGTTAACAAGAGAAGTCAAGAAAGGAGAAACAAGGCTTATAACGTACGTAGTTATAGGAATAACGCAAGTTATGATAGCCTAACGTACGTTAGACACTATTTTTGCAGAATACGTGTTTTCAACGATTGACGTACATGTGTTGGGTTTCCATGATAATTCACGTACGTGAGATGAACAGTGACGTACATGAGGTTGGGCCTGGTGCATCCAGAATTGATTTTTGAGCCCTGATAACGTACGTGAGATGTCCATACACGTACGTAAGGGTGCCCTAACGTACGTGAAACATAGATTGACGTACGTGAGGTGTGTTTCAGACGCCTTTAAAGCGTTGAACAAAATTTTCTCATTTTCTACTCTCCCAACTCACTCAAAACTCTCTCAAATCATCCAGGACTTCAGAGCTTGGTTCGTCCATCATCCACAACCATTTTAAGAGGTAAGATTACAACTCTTTCTTGGATTTAACATCTCTTTCATGCATGAATCCATCAAATCTGTTTTGACCAAATGGGTCTAGGGTTCGAATTTTTGGATGGTTCTGAGTTAATGGATGCTAAGGGTTGTTAGATTAGAGTTCATTGAGGTTAAAGGAACATGTTTCAAGCCTTGAATCTATAGATTTGATGAGTTATTGTGCTGGCTAGGGTTAGGTTCGGTTTTGATGATTTTTGGAGCAATTTGGAGTTTGTTTGATGGAATTGATGATTGATTAATCTTTATTAAGGTGTTTAGGGGCAATGTGGGTGATTGGAAACATCGGGTAATGATCGAATCGAAAGTTCTGTATTTTTTAGAATAAAACTTTAGGTTTTCACATTTTTGAAATTTCTGAAAAGTTGAAGTTAGATTTGTGATTTCATAAACTTGAGCATCAGAAATGTAATTTTAGAAAGGTTAAGGTATAGATTTGTAATTTCTAGAATTATGGGAACTAACTTGTAATTTTACAAGTTAAAGACTAAAAAGTAAATTATGAGGGTTTGCATTTGCATTTGCATATCATGCATATAGTATGACCACAGTACCATATTCTGATTCATGTTATGTATGTCTATGTTCAGCTTCTTATCCGTGCCAGCGAGGCTAGCCACCGACCAGTGGGGCTTGACTGGTGATCCAACTTGGACATCTAGGTGAGTGGATAGTAGCTTCAGACACATAGGCTGTGTCTTGAAACTCCTACTATGTTTTATGATGTGCTGAACATGATTATGAAAATTGACTAATATAAGGATTGGTTAAATGAATAAAATGATTATGTGATTTTTATAATCAACCCTATGTTTTATGAAATGGATATATCTTTCTTATGATTTCAAATGATGAAATGCATGCCTACGGTTTATGCTATGAAATATTATGATTTTGTTTTTATGATACGGAACACCTATGCTATGGGGTCAAAGTAGCCTTTAGTATACCAATGATATATGCACTATGAAATCCCAACTACCAGGGATGCCAGTAGCCACGTGTTCTGATCCAACACGTGAATTGTTATGATGGTGGTCGAGTCCACATCACCCATGTTATATGGTGCCATGAGCACAGCCATGTTATATGGTGCCACGAGCACACCCATGATTATGGTACCTTATCAAAGTTATATGTTTTCACCATAAAACTATGTGTTAAGAATCGAAACCATTATTAAGTATGTTTTCATGCTTGCTAGATGCTTTGCTTGCGAATGATTTCGAAATGACTTTCGAAAAGCTATTACTTATAGCTTGTATATGTATATGTATACATCTATATCTGCATGTGGTATTTTAAACTGTTTTCAAAACAGTCTTTGTGAGGCACGTATGAGATAGTCTGGAGTGTTTTCCCTCACTGGCCCTGACCCCCTTTTCTTTCTATGTCTACTGTTGGTTTTGTCCCGCAGGTTGACTACTTTTGACTACAACGACATTTCCGCATTTTGGATACCTGTGAGGTGTCCTTTGGTTAGTGAAGCCCTTTTGATCGAGCCATTATATTTATGATGTTAGAGCTATACACCGGGATATTGTCGGGTTATTGGGTTGCCTTTATACTTTGATGTATTTTAATTTATTACGATATTTATATATGTTTTGGATATTTTTATCTATGATATATGTTTATTCTATAGTATGTTTTAAATAATAAATATTTTGATTAAATAAATATTTTAATCAATTGAATTTGGGTAGTAAGTTATGATCCATGAGGTTTGTACGAGAAGGGTCGGGCTCCTATAGACGGTTCGCCTCGTACACTGGTCACGGACATGCTACGGGTCATGACAATATGTATCTTTGAGGCTTGTACAAGATAAGCTGGCCATCTATAGACAGTTCACCTTGAACGCGGATCACCGTCCCGACTTGGGTTGACACATTGTACCTTTGTCTACCAAACTTGGCTCGTATTATATGATACATATTTTATGTTTACGAGTCTTGTTAGTTTTATTTCCGAACATTTTGTTGTAACTCTTTTGCTAGTTCTACCTTGAAGTATTTAGTGTAAGTTCGTTTGTATATATGTAAGTATTAATATATGAGATGGATCATACGAGTGTGTATTATATGAGTATGGGTGTTGCATCTATCAATCCTCTGGTGGTACCCCATAAGGCAAGCCACCCATACTCGTATAATACGAGTATGGGTGTTGCATCTACCTTGAAGTATTTAGTGTAGCTCTATGAGGCTTTTGTCTCGACACTATTTTAGTGGCTGAGGCTTTAATATAGGCACAAATTTATTGATAAAAAATGTTAAGACGAATTGGTACAATTTTAATTTGGCCACCTGCAAGGATGGATGCGCATCACCCATCTACAGAAACTTGTCCCCTGTCGAAGTTAATTAAAACACTTCTTCACTTTACTTAGCCCATAAATACCAACCTTGCTCATCCCTAAAGTAGAAAGTCAATTAAAACGTTACAAGCTGTCACGACCTATTTCCGAACCATGACCAGCGTACAAGACGAACTGAATGGAGACCCGACCCATCTAGCACAAGCCTCAGAGGTACAAGCATTCTACCCAAAAATATTTGTTTATCAAACATTTAATGAATATAATATGATATATAAGAAAATAGTATAAGTATATCATAATAGTATCAAAATAAATATAAAACCATTATTAGGAAAGTCGTTATCCAAAATACAAAACAGTAGCCCAATATCCCAACAGCAACCCGCTGGAGAACTCTAATAACAGAAACAAAAGTAGAGTCCGAATGAAGGGCACTCACTAATGATAAGGATGCCTCACTGGTATCGATGTGCCAGACAGATGCCGAGCATCAAAATATAATTGAAAGATAAGTAAAGGAAATAGACAAGGAAGAAAAAGGGGTTATAACTGTAATAACTTGAATTTTTTCTGACCATTTTTTCGGTAATTTTTCCGTTGAATTTTTTTTTTAATTAATTATTTTTGACGGATTAATTTTAGTTTGAAATATCATTAAATTAATTAATGATATTTTGGAGTGTTATATTTTTGTTGGTGTTAATAGAATTTTTGAAGTGTATTGAGGAGTTAAATTGAGTGAAAATTGGTTGGAATTGGAAAAAGAAAGAAAATTGGAAGAAAAGAGAAAGGGGAAGTGAACTACAGGTCGTTCAGCGTTAGAACAAAACTATGTGTCGTCTGGTATGTGTGCGATGTCGTCTGTGTGAGAGAAAATGACTTGTCGCTCGGTTGAAAGGTTAAACGACGTGTCGTTTTGATCCACTGTCGTTCGCGTCTCATGGCTGTTGTTCACATGCGAAACGACGTTATTTTCGTTCAGCATTAAACGATGTTGTTTTGCATTAATTGAAACAACGTTGTTTTGACTTGGAAAAAAAAAAACAAGCAGACCCCCTTTTTCTCATTTTCTTCGTTTTTCTTCTTCTCAAAACCGAAGCTCTCTCTCTCTCTACTCTCTCTCCCGAATCTGTCTCTCTCTCTTCCTCGTCGGCCGGACAAGCCATCCAAGGTAAATGCCTTTTTCTCTCTCCTTGTTTATTTGTTATTTTCTTAAAATTTTTAATGGGTTCGACTGGAGCTAAGTTTTGAATTATAAAGTGATTTTTTTTATGGATTTTTGATTGGTTTTTGTTGGGTTTTGATGGGGTGAGTTGGAAGAACATGATTGTAGGTTAGAAATGGAGTTTTGGATGGTTTTTGATATAAGGGTAATTCGGTCTGAAATTTTGAAGGATGATTTTGGAAGTTTGATGTGGTTTTGGATTAAACCGAGGGTGAAAACAGAATCAGGGGACTGTTTAAAGTGGTTTGGAGTGATTGAAAATATTGAGTTATGCTTGGTTCGGGATAAGGGATCATTCGGTGTAGTTTTCTGCCGAAAGGACCAAAACTAAAATTTTACATAATTTTGAGTATATTGAGGACTAAATCTGATATTTAGCATTTTAGGGATTGATTTGTTGTCACGACCCATTCTCAGGACCATGAGGCGAACCGTCTAACAAATCCCACAGAAAACCGGTGTGGAGCATCTAAAAAATCATACAAATGGGGCCCGAACGAAATGGCACTGACCATAATGCTAGACTACCTCACTGAGTATCAAATGCCAAAGATCACAGTCCTCAAGGATCACCTGCATGATGATGAACACAGGGACAAAACAAAGAAAAGGGGTCAAACCTAGTAGGGACAACACTCCAGATCACCTCATAAGTGTCTCACAAGGACTGTTTTGAAAACAATTCGAAAATACCACATGAAGATATAATCAACATATATGTATATATATATATATACACGCTGCATATGTAATAGCGATTGAAAAACTGTTTCGAAATCGTTCGCATCCAAAGCAAACAACATGCACGAAAACCTTCAGAAACTAAACCAAAATCTTTTCAAGATTTTCTTCAAAACTCATCAAAGTTAATGTGTTTTTAAACAAAAAGCAAAACCTTTCCAGAAAAGTTTTAAGGTTATACCAAAAACTTCAGAAATCAAAAACCATTTTAATCTTTTATCGAAAACTCCAGTTCAGAGTTCAAAACCTTTATAGCTTTGCTAAAAATTTCAGAATCCAAAACTTTGCCACATAGGCATCGTAACAGTAATAATACTATCTTCAAAAACATAATATCACGAATAAGGGACCGGTAACAATAACAATCATGGTGTGATCTGTGTCACTCTACCACCTCAATAATGATTGTGGACTCTGCCACTAATCCGTAACAAATCATATGCCTGATCAGGACACATGGCTATCATCAACCCCAAGAGCTGATTCATCTCATACCTTGATATACCAAAGGCTACAAACCCTTAGCTAAGGTGTCTCGTCTCCAAAATATAAACATAGTATAATTAAATCCAATAACAGTAACAATTGGTCATGTGACCGGATATATCAAAAACAAAGAAGATATATAAGATATAACTTATATATCAAGTCCAAAAACAATGTCACCAATTTTCCAAAATAATTTCATAATTCAAATATATATATATAAATATATTTTTTTTTTCATAAACATAATCTTTATTTCGAAAAGATATTCGAAAATCCAAGCAAATGCCAGTTTAACAAAAACTGAGTTGATTTCTAGAAACAATTAACTTCTTACAAAAATAAAGAATCTTTCAAAAACCAAGCATTATTAATATTCTTGATGCATGAAGAATGATGAAATAGGAGTAATGGAGAGTTAATCTTACCTCAATAGATGCTAAGAATCCAAGGAGAAACAATGATGGTAGTTGAGAGCTCAAACATGACTAGTTATGAGGAGTAAATGAGGAATGAGGGGCGGTTGAGTGTTATAAAGACAAAGAGAAGTCAAGATGCCCCGTTTCTGCTTACACGGCTAACTCGAGTAACATCTAACTCAAGTTATCCGACCCTTGTCTTACTCGAGTTGCACGAAAAGCTTACTCGAGTTATTTGTGGTTCATCCTACTCTAGTTACACCTACTTGCTAACTAGAGTAACCCCAATGAAAACCGTTGATCACCCACTCAAAACTCTAAACAACCAAGATCAAAGCAGAACGGATTGGAAAACTACATTGTTACCAATTAGGATCCGACGGGATATTACAGACTTCCCCCCTCAAAAGAAATTTGTCCTCAAATTTCAAAATAAAATAGGTTATAGGAAAATCCAACATAAGCCTCCAAAACTAATCAACTCAAAAACCTCTACACCAATAACTCGAGCGTGACCATCGCTCAACTGATACTAAGATACTCAGCCAAATGCACCATATGCAATAACAATGATAACAATAACCATGATGACATAGCAGTAACCATGATGCAATAAGAACATAACATATATAGAAACAATACCATAACTAAATCATACTGACCGATGAATCGGCAGAATCAAACAAGTGCAGATATCTGCGCATCATATTGTAATATCCCATATTTTTCAATTATGATCCTTGTAGTTTTTTAGTGTAGCATTGAGGACTTTTGGAATACTAGTGGATGGTATTTGATTTTTATGATGAAATCATGTTAGGTTGGATATTGTTAAGTGTTGGAAATGATTTAGGACGAGTTCTGTAGCAAAAGAAGTCAAGAAGGGAGAAACAAGGCATCTTACGTACGTAAGGCAGGCAGAACTCACGTACTTGAGAAAGAGGTGTAACGTACGTGGCATGGACTTCTAGGATGATTCAAGTATGTGAGATTTAGGGGTGACGTACGTGAGGTCGGGTCTGGTGCGTCCAGAATTGATTTTAAGCCCTGATAACGTACGTGAGATGTCCAAACACGTACGTAAGGGTACCCTAACGTACATGAGACATAGATTGACGTATGTGAGATGTGTTTCAGACATCTTTAAAGCATCCAACAAACCCGAATTTCTTATTTACCACTCTTCCCATTCACTCAAAACTCTCTCAACTTGTCTGGGTTTCAGAGCTTGGTTCGTTCATCATCCATAACCATTTTAAGAGGTAAGATTACATTTCTTTCTTGGATTTAACATCTCTTTCATGCATTAATCCATAAAATCTGTTTTGGTCCAAATGGGTCTAGGGTTCTGATTTTTGAATGGTTCTGAGTTAATGGATGCTACGGGTTGTTAGATTAGAGTTCATTGAGGTTAAAGGAACATGTTTAGATCCTTGAATCTACAGATTTGATGATTTATTATGTTGGCTAGCGTTAGGTTTGGTTTTGATGATTTTTGTGATGATTTGGAGTTTGTTTGATGAGATTGATGGTAGATTAATGCCTCTGAAGGTGTTTAGGAACAATGTGGGTGATTGGTTACATCGGGTATTGATCGAATTGAAAATTCAGTATTTTTTAGAATGAAACTTTACGTTTGGCCATTTTTGTAATTTCTAGAAAGTAGAAGTCAGATTTATAACTTCAGAAACTTGAGCTCTAAAAATGTAATTTTAGAAAAGTTAAGGTATAGATTTATAATTTCTAGAATTATGGGGAATAACTTGTAATTTTACAAGTTAATGATTAAAGAGTAATTTCTGAGGGTTCAGGGATGAATTTGAGAATTCTAACTTATGGAAGATCTCTTGGTAGTTTAAGGATACTTTATGGAGGTTTGCCAAGCCTCGGGGACTAAGGCATAATTTTACAGTGGTCGGAGACCAAACTGTAATTTTACGAAGATTATGAATTTATGATCGAGAGCGATGGATTCACACTTGATATACGCTTTCAGCATCTATGAGAGTCATCATCTGCATTTGCATATCATGCATATGGTATGGCTGCAGTACCACATTTTGATTCATGTTATGTATGTCTATATTCAGCTTCATATTTCTACCAGCGAGGCCAGCCAACGGCAAGTGGGGCTTTATTGGCGATTGCACTTGGATTTCCAGGTGACTGGATAGTAGCTTTAGACACATAGGTTGTGTATTGAAACTCCTATTATGTTTTATGATGTGTTGAACATGATTATGAAAATGGACTAATCTAAGGATTGATTAAATGAATAAAATGATTATGTGATTTTTATAATCAACCCTATGTTTTATGAAATGTATATATATATTTCCCATGATTTCAAATGATGAAATGCATGTCTACGATTTATGCTATGAAATACTATGATTTTGTTTTTATGATACGAGACACCTATACTACGAGGTCGAAGTAGCCTTTGGTATACCAATGATATATGTACTATGAAATCTCAGCTACCAGGGATGCTGGTAGCCACGTGTTCTGATCCAACACGTGAATTGTTATGATAGTGGTCGGGTCCACATCACCCATGTTATATGGTGCCACAAACACACCCATGATTATGGTCCCTTATCAAAGCTATATGTTTTCACTATGAAACCATGTTTTAAGAATCGAAATGATTATTAAGTACAGTTTCATGCTTGATAGATGTTGTGCTTGCGAACGATTTTGAAATAATTTTCGAAAAGGTATTACTTATAGCATGTATATGTATATGTATACGTCTATACCTGCATGTGGTATTTTAAATTGTTTTCAAAACAGTCTTTGTGAGGCATGTATGAGGCGGTCTGTAGTGTTTTCCTTCACTAGGCTCTGACCCCTTTCTTTCTATGTCTACTGTTGGTTTTATTCCACAGGTTCACTACTTTTGGCTACAGCAATATTTTCGCATTTTGGATACCAGTGAGGCGTCATTTTGTTAGTGACGCCCTTTTGATCGGACTCTTATGTTTATGATGTTAGAACTCTACATCGGGATATTGTCGGGTTATTGGGTTTCCTTTATACTTTGATGTATTTTGATTTAATATGATATTTATATATGCTTTAAGTATTTTTATTTATGATATACGTTTATTTTATCGTATGTTTTAAATGATAAATGTTTTGATTAAATAAATGTTCTAATCAATTGAATTTGGGTAGTAAGTTATGAACCATGAGCCTTATGCGAGATGGGTCAGGCTCCCATAGACGGTTCGCCTCATACGCCAGTCAATGGCTCGTTATGGGTCGTGACAAATGTGGTATCTGATAAATAGGTTTCGTAAGTCTATGGTCGGTGTGGAGCATAGGTATTTTTGAATCGAGTCAGTTTGATTTGCCTCTGTATGCCCATCTAAATATGTTCCAGAACTATGAATTTGTTTCGGTGCCTGTGTTTCGGTAATGTGGCGATTATTTGCATTTTAGCATGCATATATGACTTGTTTGTTCGATGTTGATCCACGGACATAGATCCATTTTGCATGATGTGTCTGCATATTTGAACTCTCATGAGTATGTTTCATTCAGTTTGGTGCCACGACTTCGGTTATTACAATAGGCTTTGTCAAATGCTTTGGATTGAAGGTAAAAATTAGTGAAGGAGCTCTGTTGGAAGTTCCGTGTTTTTTGGGCAAAAGAAATCTTAGATGATTCATTGGCAAAAGAATATGCTAATATATTTTTTGAGAATAAATGATTTAATAATGGGTGATGAGAACATTGGTTCTT
>CAODLS010344521.1:0-14992 GCA_948243855.1 Flueggea neowawraea
AGTTTGTAAATCTCGAATCCTTTCATGCAACACATGTCTAACTTTAAAAGTAGCAAGTAGAGCACCATCACTATGCATATTAAGATCAACATCCATAGCCCTCAAATCAAGCAAATAAGGCAAAGTATTTACCTTTAAGGAGGCTATGCTGCCACTGCTAGATTTTTGACTCAACGCATCAGTGACAACACAGTCGTGTCTCAGCCTGTGTAATGCATTAGTTCATGAAAACCAAAAGAAAAGTGGCATCGATCTAGGACATGGCCCGAAACATGATTGTTTCTTGCATTACACAGCCGTGTCTTGTCTTTACCTGGTTGGAACTACATGAGCGTGACGAAGGTCGTGTCTGTAAGATATGGTTAATCACATAGTCATGTCTTAGGCCATATGATGCCAAATTCCTTCACTTTTCATGATCGAACCATGCGTTCACTCGGTCAAATGCTATCATGATCCAAGAACCTTAAATCACTCCAAAACAATCAATATTTAACGTTCGAATCGAGACTCTAAGGATTCAAACAAGCAACCATAATCATTGAAAAATCAAAAACCCAATCGAAATCATGCGAGATGTTACAACTACCATTGTCGAAATTGTGGTAGAATGGTTTGTCTCTTCTCTGTCGTCGTGTCTCTTCTTTGTTGCTTCATCTCTTTGTCTTGTTTGTGCCACCTCTGTTGATGGTGGCAAACCTGAACGAATAAAATCTCTCTCTCTCTCTCTTTCACTTTCTCACCAGCAAACCTTAACAAAGATGGAGAAGATGAGAGAGGACACGACGTCGTTGCAAATCTGGTTCGTCAAGGCTCAGTCATCACAATCCATTAATGTCATCACTGCCAAGATTTTGTTCGTCTTGTTGTTCATCTTTGCAGTTGCATCTACGACAACTAGCCTTACTTGATGAAGAAGAAAGCAAATTTGTGTTTTCGAAATTTTGTTGCCAATCCCTAATATTTTGTGAAATTAGAGATTAACCACTAAAAATTTGTCTAACTCATTATTAATCCCTTAATTTTTCTTTTTCTCTATTTAAAAACCAATTGAGAACTTTTTGAAAACCAATTGAACACTTTTTTTAAAACTTGTTTAATTTTTTTTAAATTGTTTGTAAATTTTTTAAATTATCAGTTGAAGATTTATTAAATAATATTGAAAATTAGATGAAAACCAATTACATTCTTTTTGAATGTTTGATGAATACTTATTGAACACCATTTGAAAACTTATTGATAATTAATTCAATACCAGTTAAATGCCAATTCAATACTTTTTTTGTTAAAGACTAATTGAATATTGTTTTTTGAAAATTTTTAATTACTGACCAACAATATTTGAAGATTGTTTAAATACCAATTAAATACTATATTTGATAAGATTTTGAAAATTTCTAAATAACTATTTGAAAAATTTTTGATTACCGAATGAATAATTTTTTAAAAAATGTTTAATACCAATTGAATACTACCTGAATCCTGATTACATACCAATCAAATAATTTGACATTTGCCTTTCTTTTTTTATATACCTATTTTGCATAAACCTCTTAGTTTCCAATTGTTTCTCAACTGAGATCCAATTGATTTCGGTTTTTAATATCATATTTATAAAATATTATTACGGTGTTCAATCAGTATTTAGATAGTATTTAATTAGAATTGTGGTATTCAAACAATACTCACATAGTATTTAATGTATATTTTTTTGTGAACATTTTATTTCTACAATTTACATTTTAATTTTTGTGGTATGTTCACAAATATAAAAATTGGGTTGCTTCACACAAATATAAAAAAGGGCCAACTACATATGCATTTTCCTTAAAGTTATAATTTTTGAATTCACACTACCAACTTTCTATATTTTAGCGAATTTTTCAAAATTACACGAGCTTTCAGGCTAATTTTTAAAAATTATATTTTTATATTTACTTTGAATATTGTTTACACATTGTTTATATTTGTTTATAGTTATTTATATTTATTTATATGTGTTTATATTTGTTTACAAACAAAAAAAATAATAAACAACTATAAATAAATATAAACAATAGCTTGTGAATTTAAAAATTATATCATTGAATCTGACAATTATAATCATACGAACGAAAAAACTATAAAGTGTATTAGTAATAAATATGTCCATTCTATAAGGAGCAAGTTTTGCAAAGTTTTTATGTTGTATGACAAATTATCACAAAAAAAAGCCTTCAACGAGGAATGTGCAATGTTTAAACAATGTGCAATGTTTAAACCTAGGACTTCAAATATGTAATTACCCATCTTTACATCAAAGATGGGCCGACGTTTCGCATCTGAAACCAAGAAGGCTTTCTGTATGTCCAAAATGGTAGCTCTCATAATTTTCAATGCTTACAATAGATGAAATTACACTGTATATAATTTTTTATAACACAAGGTATTATATTTTTTTCTAATGAAACATTTTAATTAAAATTTCAGAAATACATCAATATTTAACTTCTTCATTCATTGGCAAACCAACTCATTTCTTCTCTCTCCTCACTCTTCTATATGTCCATTTTCTCTATCTCACTTGTCTTCCTTCTCTCTAACAGTTTTGTCCCTTCCTCTCCGCCTCTCTCTCTCTCTCTTGTCTCTCCTCCCCACTTGCTTCTGCCACTGCAAATTTCATGCTGCATTTTTCCTTTGCCACCTTGTCCGTAGGCTCGAATGCTTTGTTATTCTTTTCTTCTTCCTCCACATGCGATGCATCGCCCGCTACCCCGTCCAGGTTTTAATTTGTTGTGTCGTCTGTCTTCGTCGGCATTCGTGTGTTCGTCTGTCGTGGGGGAGAGAGAGATCGACGATGAGAGGGCGAGAGAGATAGAGAGACAACGTGATAGGAGAGAGCGAGAGAGTAAGAAGTGGCGGTGACTAAGGTTTCAAAACCCGTCGTGCCATTAAGAACACATTATCTGCAAAATTATTTTTGTTTTGATTTTTTATATGTTTTAAATACTAAAATTTAATGACATCAAATTAAATGAATGAAACCAAATTTAATTAATTTGTTGGTATTGTACTCGATTTGTACCAAATAACAGCAAAGTACACATTTTGTACTCACTTGTTAGCGTTGATCCCGTTTTGTACTCTTGATTTTAACAAATAACATAACTAATTAAAAAAAATTTAAATTTTTGGCTTCGTAGTAATTTTTTGTACTCTTTTTGTGCGTATTTACTGGTATTGTACTCATTTTCTACGCATTGTTTTAGTGGCCATAATGCTCAGTTTGTACTCAATTTTGTATGCATGTGCTCTTTTGTACTTAGTTTGTTGTCATTTTGTTCTCGATTTGTACTTGTTTGTACTTGGTTTATTCTCATTTTGTATTCAATTTTTGTATGCATTTTCTCGTTGTACTTGATTTGTTCTCATTTTGTTCTTGTCTATACTCAGTTTGTTCTCATTTTGTTCTCATTTATACTTGGTTTGTTGTTGTTTTGCTCTCATTGTCGTATCTGCAATACTGAGAACAATTTGTTCTTGTTTGGTACTCAGTTTCGTTTATAGAATATTAAGAATAATTTGTTATCATTTTGTACTCATTTTCGTATCTAAAATATTGAGAAATGTTTATTCTCATTTTGTACTCATTTTGGCGTCTAGTCAACACGTGATCAACTTTCTAATGTGCAGTCAAAATGTGGTCAAATCTGACATTTTTGAAATTACATTTTGCCGAGTTTCCATTTTTGTAATGGTTTTGAATGTCGCAATATTTGTATACTTTATCATTTTTTTGTAGTATTTTTTTTGTGTAATTGTGCTTTTGCAATAATACAATAAGCTCCAAAAGATTGTTTCTGAAAATTAAAAAATATGAATGCATTCAATTTAGGGGAATTTACACAGTATGGCTTTTTTAAAAATTTAAATTTCAACAACCAAACTACCTATATTTTATTTTCTGAAATGAGAAGAATGAAATATAATATCACAAATTCTGAACTTTGAAATTTACGAGCTTTTCATCTATCTACTATGTCTCTCTCCAATTATAAACTAAGCAAACAATAGGCAGTCAGACATAATAAATAAACCAAATATAATATAATAGAAGTGGATACTGGACCAAAAACAGACAATATCGGACAAATATCAAATGTGTGGTCTATACCACCAGATAGAATCAGACAGAGTACATGTGTCGAGCCAAACACACGGCCACCATTTTACCCTAGCGACTAGGGCCTTGATAGAATATTGGTATACCAAAGGCTACGTACCTCATAGTTAGATGTCACATATTAGAATATTATATAAATAAATAAATACATAGCAGATGGGCATGCATATCAGAAGGTTTATTATAGAAAAAAATAATATATAATAATTAAAAAAAAAAAAGACTTTCTTACTCCAGAGTTATCACAGAAGTCAGATTTTAATTAGCCTAACCATTAATTAGTTAGATTATAGATATAGGCCCGACACAACAAAAACAATATAAGTTTCTGAAGAGACAACTATGTATATAAAGCTGTCACCCCACTCACCTGGATGACGAGAGTTAGGAGGCCAGTCAAGCACTGCTGGTCGGTGGCTGGTCGCACTGGCACGAACACAAAGCTAAAAACAGATATCAAAGCAGAGTAAAAAATATGGTATTAGTATTATGGCGATGCTGAGAATGCATGATAATGCAAATACATACACAGACCCTCGATGTCGACAAAATTCCTATTTTGGTCGAAGATTTAACACTCTCGTCTCAAAAATCGAACATCCCGTAAAATTACAATTTGGTCCCTGAACTTTTGTAAAATTATTTTTAGTCCCTAAGACCTATAAAAATTACATATTAGTCTCCAAACTTTCTAAAAATTACAAATCAGTGCTCTAACTAGTCAAAATTTACAAATCATACCTCAAACTCTTGAAATTTCAAAATCTATTCCTCACAATAGAAAATCTATTAAACAATTCCATAAACATGTTCTGATCGATACCCAACATTTCAAACCACTCAAATCAACTCTAATCAACCTCAGGAACTTAAATCCAAAATTTATTTCACCGAAAGAACACAAATCATAAAAAATTCATCCAAATCCGTGCCAAACCTTAGCCCACTAAAAAACTCATCAAATCCTTCAAACCCAACCTCAAATCTAGTGTTTCTAACCTTGTTCTATCATGATCTAACATAAATCAACTCACATTTGGACAGAAACAATAAAATCTGAACCCTAGCTCAAAATGCCCAAAGTGTTGTTCTATGATTCAAACATGAAGATGAAGAAATAAAGAGTTTAGAGACTTGATCTTACCTCAAGGAGTGTTAAGGAATGATGGAGAGGAAATGGGAGAGAGTTTTCAACAAATTTGATGTGATTTTGGGTGAAAATAGAGTGAAAACCGAATGGGGGTATGGTTGGGGTATATATAGAGCTGTAGGTCATTAGTCGACTACCCAAAACCAATAGTCGGCTACTAAAGAACATGACCATTAGTCGACAACCCAAAGCTATTAGTCAACTACCCAAACTGTGGGTCGATTACTAGGGGCTGATTCCACACAAATTAATTTCTTCCACTTCTTTCATGCAATCCAATTGAACACCACTAAGATCAAAAGACTTAAATCATTCCAAAACATCATCAAACATCCAATTATCATCACGAACATTCAAAGATCAGATCAAAATCAAACGGATTGCTGCAGTGAGCCTAGTTAGAATGAGCAAGGTGTTACAATTAGATCTTTTAATTTGGATTTAACTTCAAATGGGTTTAATCTTTAATAAGTCTGATGTAAATCAAAACCTAATAGATCTCGATTTGGACTGCAAGTTCATAGCCTTGCACCATAATCGCTGCCCAAATTTCTATTTGTCATTGTATCGCAAAAAATCATGGTGCTTTTTCCACGGGAGATTATACAAAAGTAATAGAAAAAGCATGAATTCCACAAATGCAACAATATGTAAAAGCATTTCATAAATGAAAACATGCAGAAAAGGTATTTTAAAAATTCTTCAATTTGACTAGTTTTGATTGCGTGTTGATGACGCACTAGAAAACTGACCACATTTTGACCAAGTGTGATGAGTACAAACGGGCACAAAATGAGTACAACAACAAAAAAATGATTGCACAACGTGTACAAAATGAGTACAAGCAAAAAATAATTAAAAGTCTTTTTTTGTTATTTGGACTCAAATTAGTCTAGAACATGTACATAACATGTACAACCCTAAATATGTCACTTATAAATCTGGTTACAAGATGAGTACAAATGCTTACAAAATGAGTACAAAATGTTTACAAGTGAGTACATAAAGACTACATGACCTAATAGATAATTTGCAAAGCATGTACAGCCCTATATATTATAGAAATGTTATTTTGAAACATAAATAATTGTTGTGTCAAGGGATACTTGCATTAAGATCCTTTTTAGTTTTGATGTTCACAAAATACAACAAAGCTTGCTTTAAGCACGCAATGGTGAGTTAAGCATGCAATGGAACAGAAGCTGCTGGAAGAAACATAGAAGTTAAGCACACAATAGAGAGTTAAGCACGCAATGGAGAGTTACACATGCAACTCAAGTTTGAAATGACATTTCACAATGGCTACTGACTTGTCATAATGGCTATTGACTTGCAATGATTATGAAGTAACGTTCACATTACTAATTGCGTATGCTAGTTCAATTTGCACAATGGTTCAATTGTTAGCTTTCATTTGTATTAAAAATAGTTATACTCTTGTGAGAGTTTATTGAAATCAAAGGGATTTGAAGAAAGGGTTTAGCATAGTTATACCTTGGAGAAAACAACTAGTTTGGGGACAGTTCTCACTTAGATAAAAAAGTGATTGTAGAGGTTCTCATTATATCTTGGAAAAGTGATTGTAGAGGTTCTAACTATACCTTTGAAAAGTGATTATGGTTATAAATATCACACCCTATTCTATCATATATCCATATTATAATGTGAAATTATAATAATAAAACATATATTTTTACATATAATTCAAATCCAAATGTACATATGAAAATTTTTCTAAAAATCATGTAAACAATACTAATAAATATACAAACAACACTTTATGTTTTCTCTCAAAACTATACGTGCAATGATAACAAAATGCAGAGAAGAGAGAGTTTGGGATCCAGCTGGACGACCTGTGCTCCATACGTATATGCAATAGTCAATCAGCCTCACGCTTGATCAACTTCCAAAAACTATATATGTTAGAGTCCTGGAAAAATATTAGCGCTTTATATGAGTCGCTACTCAATGAGAGAAAATTTCATTAGCAAATCCACAAAATATATCATACACATCCAATAGATATATTATTCACACAATATGCAACAGTGAAAGTGAATGCAATTCCAATTTACTTTGGAGCTTGGCCAAAACACGATAAGTCTCAACCCGGGTCTGTGGAGATATATAGTCTCAAAATTATAAGCCAGTTGGCGATGAACTATAAGAGACATTTAGTCTCGAATCGTGTGAACTATAAGAGACAATTAAGTCTCGATTCATTTGAGCTATAAGAGATGTATCAGATCATTTCATGTACTGTAAGAGATCTTAAACATGTTGGCCAAGTCAGCCTTTTTAAGTCAATAATGCTAGTGAAATATATCATTTTAATCATCAATCAAATTATGTATATGAACGATATCTGTATCTGTAAATCATATCATTTCTATATTTTTGCATCAAGGCAAGCCAAGTCATATTCATTGTACACAATAAACAAAATCATATTCTATGAGTCCATATCATATTCTATGCATTTGTCCATAGCTCATTTTCAACAATTCACATATATCATACACGTTTCACTTATAAACAACACCAGGTATCTCATATATTTCACGTGTAATAAGAAAATATTTTTATGTTAGCACATACTCACACATCAAGACAGAGTATCACTCAACACATATCATTGCATATAGCAAACACGTGGAGACACCTCCAGTTTCTACTCACCTTAGCCTTCGCTACACATGTCAAGTACTGAGGACTTCTAGTTCCTCAATCTATGACTGTTTGAATCCTCCGGGTCTATACAATATTAAAATTACATTTATCAATATCAAATATACTTTCTATAAAATTAGATATTAGTCCCTTAATATAAATGCCTTTCAATTTAGTCCTTATATCTTAGCGATTTGCTCAATTCTTTGAATTTTGTTAACTATAGACCAATTGCATATATAACCTATAAACATCTGGTTTCATTCTATTATTTTTTTTAATTGTAATAAATTTCAGTCGGTCCCTATTGTTGAAAATGTACCAAAATGGTCCCTAAAGTGTGTTTCTTAATTTATTTCAACCGAATAGGTTATGTTCTTTTTAACATTTATGGAGTTAAAGCTATTCAATGAATATACTATAAATTTTTCATGAAATTATACATTCTGTAATTTCTATCCATATAAATTTTGAATTCTAACTCAATTGGTATAATTTATAGTGAATTTTCAAAATCAGCTTAACTGCCACCTGGTTAGATGACAGATTGAACATGTTCTAGTAATTCAACCATATTTCATTCATTTCAGCACAAAATTGTTCTATGTAAATTTATATAAAAACTAAACACATATATCTTTCTAATGGTATAAGTCACGTTCTCTAATTGCACCTACACGAGGAGCAGTAAATTTCTCAATTCAAACCACAAACAGAAACAGGGCAGATGGACCTTTCCCTATCCTTTTGTTAATAAATTCGTTTACAGAAATCCAAATAAGGCACAGTTTGTTGGTTTGGAAACTAGATTTACATATTCGTGTTTCTAAAAATATCATAGCCTGATTCAATCTACAGCAGCCTCAGTATAATTTATGACAGAACCTATAAATAAAGTTACTGGATGGATCAATATGACTGACCAGTATTAGTTAAACTAGCATCACTCCCTACACACTCAGCTTCAAAATTATTCCTTTTACAGGTTGTTACTGAACATGTTTGGCTACAACTTTCATGTTTTATGCATCTCCAAATTCAGTCCCTAAGAATTCCAAACTTGGCATACAATTCTGATGTACCTAATGAATCATTAATCAGGACAGTTCACACTATTTTAATCATAACCAGTGAACGACACAAAATCGGACCAAGCTGTTTTACAGTCATAAACAAGACATCCAAAACTACAAATTTTATTGAGTTTTCTCAAATTCCATCTCTATCAGTTTCAACAATACAAAAGCAAACAGACTGTTGTCAAGGAGTATTACAAGTTCAAGATTACTTTAGCCTTCTTCAAGCCTTTCTTCAGATAGTTTGATGGTCAATTTTGTGAGAGCTATTTTGGACAAATTTTTGGAACCAGGACTTGATTTAGCCGTTGCAAATGTTCTTTGGAGAGAAGGATATGTGTAAGAGGTTGTGCGTATTCTCTCTAAGGAAAAGGCTGTTTATATTGGTGTTAAGTTGCCGACTCACCCTTACTCTTATCTACAATTCTTTTGGTTTACTAATGATTAACTCGATTGGTTAATCTGGTCAGCTGTAAAATAAAATGTGGGCTGATGGTTTACTTAATTATGTCTTTATGAATACAAAATATGAGCTGCACACTAATGTTTCATTTCGTTTACATATGTTTAAAAATATATTTTTTTCTCTTTTAGTCCCATTTTGCATTTGTTCCGCTTTTTGTCCCTAGTTTTCTTCATTTGATGATTCTTTCTTTTAATTCCACTCCTTTATATCATATCTATATCCATGTTAGCACATATATATATATATATATAAGATTTCAACTCTAATCATAAATTTGATACTATAATTTTAATCGACATTTATAGTAGCTAGGTGATTGTACCTAATAATTATTTGCTAACCAATTCCTTAGTCATTCACCTTTGTACGTTAATTTATAACTATAATTAATGAATTCTCTATCATGAAAATGCTTATGCAATGCATGTACCAATAATTGTATGCTATGTATGGTTATTTAGGTTTGGGGTGTCACATTCTCCCCTCCTTTAAAGAATTTCCTCCACAAAATTCAATACCTGATTTCTCAACTAAGGGGATATCAGCGTCTCATGTTCTCTTCTATTTCCCAAGTAGCTTATTCTCTCGAGTGATGTCTCCATAAAACTTTCACTAAAGGGATTTCTTGATTCCTCAATTGTTTTGTCTTATGACCAATAATCTCTATTGGTTCTTCAACATATGTCAAATTCTCAGCAACTCCAATCGGTTGATCACTCAGCACATGAGTAGGGCCTAATCTATACCTCCTAAGCATACTCATACGAAACACATTATGGATTTAAGACAATTCTGGAGGCAATGCCAATCTATATGCTAGTGGACCAATTCGTTCCAGTATCTCGTGTGGACCAATATGACGAGGAGTCAATTTACCTTTTTACCTGAACCGAATCACTCCTTTCCAAGGTGAATCCTGAAGGAAAAATTTTTCTCTGACATTGTATTCCATTTCTTTTCGATGCTGATCTACGTAACTCCTTTGCCTGTCTTGAGCTGCCTTAAGCTGACTTTTCACTATGCTCATTTTATCAACAGTTTCTTGAACTAATTCAGGTTCTTCGAGAACTCTCAAACCTTCATCATCCCAGAAGATAGGACTTCTACACCTTCTTTCGTATAGTGCTTCATAAGGTGCCATTCCGATGCTGCTATGGTAATGGTTATTATAAGCAAACTCCATAAGTGAGATATAGTTGTCCTATGAACCCTGAAACTCAAGGACATAAGCTTGCATCATATCTTCAAGTGTTTGAATTGTCCTTTCTGATCGTCCATCTGTTTGAGGGTGGAAAGTTGTACTAAAACTCAATTTAGTTCCCAATGCTGCTTGTAAACCTTCCTAAAAATGAGAAGTGAATCATGGATCTCTATCAAATACTATAGATAAAGGAACACCATGCAGTCTCACAATCTCATCAATGTATTTCTTGGCCAACAGTTCAACTGTAATACCCCATTTGATCGGAAGAAAATGTGATGATTTTGTGAGTCTATCTATAATTATCCAAATTGCATGATTTTTCCTTGACGTCTTAGGCAAACCTATTACAAAATCCATCGTAATATTTTCCCATTTCCATATTGGTATCTGCAAAGGATGAAGTTTACCTGCTGAGGTTTGGTGCTCAGCTTTAATATGTTGACATACCAAACATTTAAAAACAAATTCAGCTGCATGCTTTTTCATCCTCGGCCACCAATATTGTGCTCGCACTGAATGATACATCTTTGTTGCTCCGGGATGCATAGCATATGTCGCATTATGTGCGTCATCCAAAATCTCGCGTAGAAATCCATTAATATCTAGAACACACAACCTTCGATTTAATGTCAACGTATCATCCTTCAATGTGAAATAAGTGTCTTTTCTTTCCTTAACCTTATCAATGATATCCAATAATTTTTGATCTTGAGGTTGCGCTTCTTGAATTCTTTCCTTTAAAACAAACCGAATCTTTAGTGTAGCAAATAGAGCTCTACAAGTGTCTATGCTTAAGTCAATATTTAAAGTCTTCAAATCAGTCAAAGAGGGTAAATACGAAACCTGAAGACATGCTGGATTGCTAGTTGCTTTCCTGCTCAAAGAATTGAGCATCACATTTGCCTTTCCTGGATGATACTCAATCGTAAAGTCATAATCTTTTAACAATTCTAACCAACTTCTTTGCCTCAAATTCAATTCCTTTTGTGTCATCAAGTATTTCAAACTTTTATGATCAGTGAAGATTTGGAAAGTTTCTCCGTATAGATAATGCCTCTAATCTTTAGTGTAAAAACTATAGCTGCAAGTTCCAGATCGTGTACTAGATAGGATAAATCATATGGTCTCAGTTGATGTGAAGCATAAGCAATCACTTTTCCATGTTGCATTAATACACAACCCATACCTTGATATGATGCATCACTGTATACCACAAAACCACTAGAACCTGAAGGTATCGCTAATACAAACGCTGATATCAATCGTTGTTTTAATTCATCAAAACTCCGTTGACTCGCATCTGACCTCTGTAAAGGAACATTCTTCCTTAATAATTTTGTTAATGGTGCTGCTATGATGGAAAATCACTCAATGAACTGACGGTAATATCCAGCCATAACAAGAAAACTTCGAATTTCTGAAGCATTCTTTGGTGCCTGCCATTTAAGAACTACTTCAACTTTCTTTGGATCTACTTCAATACCACGGATAGAAATTACGTGCCCCAAGAAAACAACATGATCTAACCAAAATTCACATTTGCTGAGCTTAGTGTACAATTGTTTCTGCCTCAAAATTTGCAATACAATTTGCAAATGTTGTTCATGTTCATCTCGACTCTTGGAGTAAATCAGGATATCATCAATAACACAATAAAAAACTGGTCGAGGTATGGTTGAAATACCTTATTCATCAAAGCCATAAATGCTACTGGAGCATTGGTTAATCCAAAAGGCATCACCAGAAACTCATAATGACCATATCGTGTCCTGAATGCAGTCTTCGGAATATCATCCTTTGAAAATTTTAACTGATGATAACCTGATCGCAGATCAATCTTGGCAAGCATTTTTGCACCTTATAACTAATCAAACAAGTCATCAACTCGAGACAATGGATATTTATTCCTTACAGTCACCCGATTGAGTTGTCGATAATCAATACACAATCACAAGGTTCCATCTTTCTTTTTCACAAGTAATACATGAGTACCCTATGGTGATACACTCGACCTGATATAGCCCGTGTCAAGTAACTCTTCAATTTGCTTCTTTAGTTCTTGCAATACCATTGGCGCCATGCGGTATGGTGGGATAGATATCAGAGCTGTTCCAGGGGCAAGTTCAATAGTGAAATCGATTTCTCTATTTGGTGGTAATCCCAGTAAATCATCTGAAAATACATCAAAAAATTCTCGAACCACTGGAATTGTTTCAAGTTAGCCCTGAGTAGTCATAGTATCAACCACATGAGCTAAATAAGAGGTGAAACCCTTTTGAATCAACTTGAATGTATGAACCGCAAAAATTAAACAAAAAGGTACAACTTGGCATTCTCTATGAAAAAAAGAATTCTTGACTGATCTGGAGGTTCAAACATTACTTCCTTAGTATAACAATTAACCACAGCATGGTGACAAGATAACCAATCCATACCCAAAATCACATCAAACTCTCGAAAGGTCAAAATTATCAAATCAGCAGGCAATTCAGTTTCCCAAATTCTAATATCGCAATCATGATAAACTCGATCCACTATTATCAAATCCTCTAATGGTGTGCTCACACTCAAGTTGCATCCTAGTAAAGTATGGTTATTATGCAATTATGATGCAAATGCCGATGAAATAAATGAATGCGTTGAACCAGGATCAAACAAAGTATGAGCTTCTAAATCATAAAGAAGAACTTTACCAGCAACAACTTCTGATGCTTCAACTGCCTCCTGGCATGTCATAGCAAACACTCTCGCCTGAGCTTGAGGCCTAGAAATTTGTGCCTTCGATGTGCCAATACCTCTGCCCATATTTGTCGATCTACCACGACCTCTACCTCTACTAACAACACTACCTGCTCCACTCATCATAGGTTTGTCTACTATTGGCTCAGACGTAGCTCTCCCAGTGCTTTTATTCTGAGGACAATCTCGATAAAAATGATCAAAGGACCCACATCGTAACAAGCAACGGTTCTTATGCGACATTCACTAGAATGTCTTCTAGCACAATAGTTGCATGATGGTTGTGGACTAGAAACAACTCCTCGTCCTTTCCCTCTAGAGGCAAAAGATCCTGATCTTCCAACTCTGAAACTTGACATAGGAATATTTTTTCGACCACCAGATAATCTACTAGATTTTTCGATAGGATTTCTTCGTCCTCTCTTTGTCTCAGGTAAATACTCTTGCCTTTCCTTTTCCAACCTTTCTACTCGGATTGCTACAGCTCAAAGTCTGACGTAACTCTCTAAATCAGTAGTCATGAGCTTGCACCGAATCCCATACTTCAGGCCCTCTTCAAACTTTCGACACTTGTCCTTCTCAGTGGCAATAAGATTCGAGGCATAGGCTGACAATTGATTAAACTTTATCTCATATTCAACAACTGACATATTTCCCAACTTTAGATTCAGAAATTCCTTCCTCTTAAAAATATCAGGAGCATAATTATTTTTAAATTCCTTAACAAATTCTTCATAAGTTAACACAAGAGGATAAACTTGACTATTGGGAACAATCTCCAACCAGCTTCAAGCTGCACCCTGTAACACTAAATGGCATAATCATACCTCTCTTCTAATGAGCAATACATCTAATTGAGAATCCTTTTTGTACATTTAAACCATGTTTCTGCAACTAAACGATCAACTATACTGAAAAACTCCTCAGCACCCTGTTTTCTTAGTTTATCATATAGCCTTTATGGCCTCTCTGTCGGTTCTTGGGGTAGGGAAGCATTAAGATCTATCCTTTCTTTGAAAATAAGTGGGGTGTGATGGATTTTGAGAATGATATGAACTGACCGGACCCTTTCTCCTTGATTGATCATGGTGTTCACCATGATCACCGACTTCTAAATGTCTATATGAAAAGAAACATAAACAAGTTACTATGCAACCTTACGTCATGATATATATGCAATGTATGCATATGCCCAATGAATCATATCCCTGCTTTCATACCACTAAATCTATCACACCTTATTCTATCATATATCCATATTATAATATGAAATTACAATAAAAAAACATATATTTTTACATATCATTCACATCTAAATGTACATATGAAAATTTTTCCAAAAAGCATGTAAACAGTACTAATAAATATACAAACAACACTTTATGTTTTCTCTCAAAACTATATGTACAATGATAACAAAATTCAAAGGAGACAGAGTTTGGGATCCAGTCGAACAACCTGTGCTCCATACGTATATGCAATAGTCAATTAGCCTCACACTTGATCAACTTCCAAAAACTGT